>CAHIKZ030000766.1:325000-330000 GCA_903632075.3 Acanthosepion pharaonis
GTCATATATATATATATATATATATATATATATATATATATATGAAGAAATATAGTTTTAAGGTGTGCTATATTTACGGGATAAATTGCTCAATATTAGAGATAGAGCGTATGTAAATATAAATATAAAAGTGAACATTGAATAATATATTCAAACATGTTTGGCTAAACAATACCGACTAGGTCTGTTTATCCAATTTTTATTAACTTTTTAATATTTAAAATTGTTTTTATTTTTTTATTGAAGATATATTATAAATTATAACCATGAAATATTAGTGTTAAGCCTTTTATATTTTGATCAAGTGCCAGAAGACATAGCACCCACCGAGCAGAAACCTTCGTCGTGACAAATTCATTGTGCAGGATATTCTCAAGTACTCGCCACTGATGGTGTGGCCCTTTTAAAGATGGTCAATATAGACATCCTTTTGTGTCACCTTCCCTGCATACGAAACGATCTTGGCCTTCCATCGTGCAGCTGAGGGGCGCATTTCTTCTGCATGGTTTATCTCTGTCTCTGGCTCAAAGTGATAAACGCAACACTCATTCTGGGTTAGGAAACGTTCAAGGAAACCAGCTGGATCTTCCTCAAATAATGTCAGATTTTCCCGTGATGTGATCAGCCTGGTGCGCTTTTGATCAGGTGTCAGAAGACGTGGCACCCAATGAGCCAAATTCATTCTGCAGGTTATTCTCAACTCTATCACGGGATATTCCAATATCAACGGCTATTTAATTTATAATCAATCATCCATCCCCATGTGAGGAACACGATAAAAAAAAAAACTGAGGCCCTCACCTTCCCTGCAAATGAGACGAACTTGGCCTTCTTTGGAGCAGGTGAGGAGGTGTGTTTCTATGTGGTGAACACGATCAATTGTTTTCGTCGGTAGTACCAGTTGCAGGATGTCCACAGCTTCGGTCATACTCAAGACACTCTCTTCCTCACCTAAATTCAGCTGTCCACTTTTGCGGAGTTGATGAAGATGGCGCATCACCCCCTAACGTCGTAGCAACCATGAATGTCTTGAGTGGCTAAACATTTTTTCTGCAGTTTATGGGTAACATCACGATGCGAAATGTGAAGTCGCTACTAGTTACATTTGAAGTCTTCATTGAACAGTCAGATGTCAGTTTATCTGGAAAATAATAAGAGCTGATATCACACACACACACACACACACACACACACACACACATATATATATATATATATATATATATATATATATATATATTATTATTATAAAATTATAAAAAATAAAAGCATGTTACCTAACAGAGTAGCTAACAGAATTAAACGATATTATCTTCATGTAACTCTATCGTTTGTTAAACTAACAAAAACATTAAACAAGATCTCGAAAGAGAACGCAAATTTATAAGAAGATCGTTATGTCATGCAGTTTTTAAGCGCAGCGACAAGCAGTCATCTTTTGTTTCAATGCTGATCCATAGTCTCTGAAATTGCTAACCCATAACAATATCATATTTCAAATAGGTACAAGATCATGGATATCAACCCTGAAGTACATACAGAATGCTCTTTTTGTTACAATTACCAATACCTTGTTCTTGATAAACTTTTCCACAAAGAAAGGGCGATGCTTGTCCATCGAAATGTTGGCAACTGAAAACAAAATGAAACAAAATGGCATTATATGTACATTTCCAAAATAAAAAAAAAACACATTTTTTGTTCTTTACTCTTTAAATTCTTAAATCAGTTGATCGAGCGGGCCAACGCTCTTTGAGTCGCAGTTACCGATTCGTTGTTCTTCATAAACCTTTCCACAACGAAAGCGTGATACCCGCCCATCCAATTCATGTTGTCAACTGAAAAGGAAATGAAACAAAATGGAATTATATGGATATATATTTTGTTAGTTTATCAGACGAAAGAGTTACATGAAGATAATATCGTTTAATTCTGTTAGTGTTGTGGTAGGATCCACCTAATTTGCATAGTGGAGTACCGACCATATAAATATGGTTGGTACCGGGAAGAGTGGGAGGAATCAAGAGATTCAACCAGAGACTCTGCCCGACTGCGACCCAGTCAACACATTCTCCAGGAACGGTCTTACCAGGAATATACAAAAGACTATATGTAAATATTGTGTACTTTTCTTGGTTCAATACATTTTGTTCTAAGTACATTTTGTGTTGCATTATTATTCCATGCATTAGTCAAGTTTCAACAGTTAGCTTCTCTGCACACACTGTAACATACTTTTATTTTCCATAATTTTTCGTTTATTATATATATATATATATATATATATATATATATATATATATAGTGCGGCAAAATGATCTGACACCTTTGTAGGTTTAAAAAAATCAAAATAGAGCAAAGAATGAAAAATGTGTTTTTATTTTCAAAATGTCCATATAATGCCATTTTGTTTCATTCCATTTTCAGTTGCCTCCATGAATTCAATGGTTGGGCATCGCGCTTTCATTGTGGAAACCTTTATCAAGAATAACGAATCGTTAACTGCAACACAAATAGCGTTGGCCCGCTCGATCACCTGATTTGAACCCTATACGATTTTTTTTTGCCTGTAGGGATACATGAAATCACCCTCGATCTATTGAACAATTAAAAGATGCCATTGGTCAAAATAATCGCTGCCATTCCCCATGAAAGGAACCGTCGAGTTATGGACATCTTTCGTGAAAGTCTTCGACTGCATGTTGAAATGTAAAGTAACGACACCCACTTAACTGATTTAGCTTTTAAAACAAAATTAAACAAAATGGCATTATATGGACATTTAGAAAATAAAAACACATTTTTTCGTTTCTTTATTTCGCTTTTATTAAACCTACAAATATGCCAGTTCATTTTGCCTCAGCCTGTATAACGTATGCTTTTAAAATGAAAATGTTTACCTTTTTTTTTTTTTTTCTTTAAGGAGTTCCAATAACATTTCTTTCATTGAAGATTAAGTCGCATGTCTTCTTAGGAATTAGTTTGCATGACAAAGGAACCCCTTAAAACGGAACCTGATTATGCAAATAAATGCTATCATTATATCCGCTTCCAAAATACTTGATCTTCCCACCGGATGTTAACCATCAGCGTTTTTGCTCGGGATTTTCAAATCAAGTCTCACCGGCTTCGAGCTATTCAGAAAGGCAGGGTGACAGATTGAGGACCCCAAAACAATTTCCCTCGAATAAATTAAACCAATCTTCACATGACCATATTCTTTCTCCTGAATAATGTTCTTCTTATTCTTATATCCTCACACACTCAATAACCCCTTAGGCTTAGTGGCTTTATTGCCTTGCTTGGAGTGAAGTTAAAAAGTTTAATGCGACTCGTGGTAATTTTTTAACTTGACACACAAAGTAGTTGCTTTTTAATTTAAATAAAAAAAATTATTATGCATGGTTAAAAAAGTGAGAGAAGATTTTTTTATTTGAAATTTTATTAAGACAAAAAGAAAAAAAATCAAGATTAAATTTTGCTCTCGTCAAAATATCCTCCTGTAGTTTTGATTACTGCAGCACAAATTTTTGGTATTCGTTGCAAAAGTTTCTCAAAGTATAATTTTGATAATTGATTCCATTATTTTTTTTTAATCACTTTAAGAGCTATTTTTCATTTTTTGTTTCTACTCCCAAGTTCATCCTATGCTAATTCTGGGAGTGGCTTGAAAATTTTGAACTCTAGTGCATATATATATATATATATATATATATATATATATTCAAGTCGTCGTTACCGAGGGTTTGAGTGTACTGGGCTTGTTCAGATTGTTCACTAGGCTATATAACACGCTCTTTCACAGAAACTGTAACTAAGGTCTGCTCGGCATAGTTGTAGTATAGATTACAAGTGGGCACTGTAGGTGTTGAATAAACACAAATGTGCCTGAGCGAGAGTCTGCAATAGGGATTGGCTAGCCGCCCTAATAGACGGGTATCCTCGAATACGATTGGCCATCTATTTCATTTTTTTTTCCTGTCCGCTATTACCTGGATCTACTAAAAAAAATAAATAAATAATTTTCATGCCTGAGGATGGCTGTATGTAGAGCTGAAAGTACTCGCAAAATAAAAAAAAAGTTCTTATACAACTTGAAGTTATAAAAAACAAGGATCATAACATTCGTCGAGAGGTTCATGGGTTGATGTAAATTTGTTTGAGAAGATGTTTTTCGCCATTAATATCATTAACTTTACTAATCTACTTTTTGTATAAATGATTCCCGTAATATAAATTGAACTGAACCACATATTTGATATATATATATATGCATGTTACCCTAAGCAAGGCGTGAGTGCCACTAGCACGCAAGGGGTTATAGAAAGCGCGAGTAAATAGGAATATTTTAGAAAAGGCTAAAGCGAAAGACGGCGATCAAGGTCATGGCATCAGAAGATATCGATTGACATTACATATGGATATTTGAAGATTATAGCTATCAGTAAGAGGAAGGGAGTTCCACTGTCGGGAAGTGCAAGATAAGAAGTTGTTAAAATAGAAGTAACAGCTACATTTACTCGAGAAAGTGTGGGACCGAGATGCCAACCGAGTCGCACGCTTCATTTTTGCTTGTTTCCTCTGTCCCTACCTTCACATAAACCTAAAAGTCTCAAAAGCTGTAGGAATGACAAACACCAAATACGTCTGTTCGATATTTGTTAGTATATAGATTACAGTTCAAAAGTTTGAGGCCACCCCTGGCACTTTTTTTTAAATTGGCTCCAAAATAGTTGTTTTGTACTTAAAATAAGAGAAAATTATTATGCATGTTTAAAAAAAATGGGACCTGATTTTTTATTAGAAATTCTATTATGACAAAAAGTAAAAAATCATTTTATGGTTAAATTTTGCTCTCGTCAAAATATCCTCCTTTAGCCTTGATTACTGCAGCACAAATTTTTGGCATTCGTTGCAAATATCTCTCGAAGTATAAGAGTGATTATTTTTTTAATGACTTTAAGAGATATTTTTCATTTTTGTTTCACTTTTTTGTCAAG
>CAHIKZ030000766.1:337500-360000 GCA_903632075.3 Acanthosepion pharaonis
TGACAGGGTGTAATCAGTTTTTTTATTTTTTCCTCAGATTACGTCATTTGCAGTGGTGTGCAGTAATATGAATCTGTTTTCGGGATGTATGATGAAATTCGTTTGGCCTTGAAAAATATTGCGTCATCCGTGAGTACATCAGATTTTTATCACGCCCAGACACTATTGACTCAACTGTCGATTAGTTGTCTTACGGCCATTGTTTGCGATGGACGTTACTCCAAGGAAGCTTACGAAATTTTGTAACACTGCACGAACACATTGGCAAGACTTACCAGTGAGAAGAACAAAGTACTATAGACTGGCCCGGAAAATCTCCTGATTTAAATCCAATCGAGAATCTGTTGTCAATCTGCAAGAAACGATTTCGTAGAATGGGTATACGTGGTATTAACATGTACACTGGGTCATGTTTGATTAGAAAAGAATAAAAAAAATAAATAACAACGGAAGTATTTGTTTTGTTTAAATTAATTTCACAAGGTTATATATATAATATATATATATATATATATATATATATATATATATAGAGAGAGAGAGAGAGAGAACGAGAGAAATAATCATACATAGAATCAATCAGCAATATTAATGCGATTAATGGCGAAATCGCTTCGCTAGTAGAACATAATGTATGCATTAAAATACTGTTAATCCATTGAATGATGTGATCCTGATTTATAAAACTGTTGTCAGATGTTTCTAGTGTATATTTTTTTTTAAATATATATATATATATATATATATATATATATATATATATATATATATATATATATATATATACCCAAGTATTTATTTTACGTTCAACATCATCTTGATAAGACACTGAGGTGTTGAAACAAAATGGCTATTTTTGTAGTGATTTTATACATTTTTTTTAAATAAATCATTATATATATAGTCTCTCGTTCGTCAAGATATAGAAAATTGCTGCGACAAATGCTCTCTAGCATCTGATATATATTCTTGATAAAATCCGAAGAAGAATCTTGCCTTTCCTCTTAATATTTCATGGTAATTGTTATGATGACTTTTCCTGATTCATACCCCGAATTTAAGCGCAGTACTTGATTGGCAACTACGTCTCATCATTTTGCTACGATGTAATCCTAAGTGACCTTCCTGGAAAATTGTTTTCCACGTTAAAGGAATTCATGCCATCGACACTTTCTTCTTGAATGATTTTCTTTTAGTCAACCAAGCCAAACACCGATAGAAAATGGATGACGGGAGCAGGCTTGGGTGATTCTGCGCGTTGGCAACAACACCATCATCAAAGAAAAAATTAAAAACTTGGATATGAGATGAAGCCAACGGCGAACCATATGTTCTAAGCTAACAGTTTCCTTTCTTACACCTTTCCTTTGTGATAATCTCTTCTAGATTCTTACTTCCCAGTTAACTTTGATCTTCCAAAATTTCAATGCAATGTCAATCGTTATCTTCTGTCTTCTTAATTCTTCTTCTTTTATTGTCCTTTCCCCTCACTAAAGTCTTTAAACTCTTTTGACTTTCCAGTCAAAATTGATCTTCAAAATTTCAATGCAATGTCAATCGTTATCTTCTGTCTTCTTAATTCTTCTTCTTTTATTGTCCTTTCCCCTCACTAAAGTCTTCTAATTCTCTTTCACTCTTTTGACTTTCCAGTCAAAATTGATCTTCAAAAATTTCAATGCAATGTCAATCGTTATCTTCTGTCTTCTTAATTCCTCTTCTTTTATTGTCCTTTCCCCTCACTAAAGTCTTCTAATTCTCTTTCACTCTTTTTACTTTCCAGTCAAAATTGATCTTCAAAAATTTCAATGCAATGTCAATCGTTATCTTCTTAACTCTTGTTCTTTCATTATTCTCTCTCCTTTATTTTTTTTTCTCAGATCCTTACATACTTAGTAAACCCTTGTGTCTTCATCGTCTGGCTTTTGTGAATTATTTAAAATTCATCAATAAAAAAAAGAGATTGATATCGTGTAAGTGCGAGAAAAGAAATGGCGGAGTGCGAAATATTACTGATATTTTCCCCAATGCTAGCAGTCTGTGTTCGATCTTTGAATAGGAGTTCTGGCCACAAGAAGACGAAACAAAATCTTCACCTTCGTCCTCCTCAACGGGATATGTCTCATTAAATATATAACCAGAAGGAAATGTCACTTATGACGAGTTGTCACTGTCTGTATTTCTCGTGGAATTCCAATTACCATATGAAGGAACACTGAAACCTTACAATGTTGGCATTGTGTTTCTGTTTCCTTTGTTCTGGACTTTCCACTTTCCTCCGCCACGATCCCTGCCCTTTGAAATGGTTAGCTTCTATTGTAGCGTTTTCTAGTAAAAGAAAAGAACGAAAAACTATTTTCCGACCCTTGTCCACTTGATGAAAGCGTTTAAGAATTATAATTTATTCATTTCAAACCGAGTTGTCTCACTATTAAGAGAAACATTGTATTGTGTTGATAATTTCAAAGGCTGGCTCTAAAAATATGCGGATTCTCCTTCTTTGACGAGCGTAAAGCGCGTTGCTTAGTATATTTTAAACTTTGAATAGATTTGCATTGCTTATAAAGTTGTGATGCGTTTCGCCGTCGTATACATCCGCGATTGAAAAGAGTGCGCGTACTCTATTGTGCTTGTTCGTACGGGTGGGGCATTTTCAAGTATTGATCTTCTTTATCAATACACACACACACAAACACACACACACACACACATATATATATTTGTGTGTGTATATATATATATATATATATATATACACAAACACACACAGATGTATATATATATATATATACGAACACACACGTATGTATCTATCTATCTATCTATCTATCTATCTATCTATCTATATATATATATATATATATATGTTTGTGTGTGTGTATATATATACATATACACAAACACACAGATGTATATATACGAACACATGTGCATGTGTGTGATACAGCGAAAAGTTTTTATGTGGAAGACTATATATATATATATATATATATATATATATATATATATATATATATATATATATATATATATGTTTATTTATATATATGTATATATATATTTGTGTGTATATACACCCTGCACACATATAGACACACACAAAAACATGCACACACACACACACATATATATATATATATATATATATATATATATATATATATGATATATGATGAGAAAGAAAACCAAAAGAAATATGTGGCTTAATATATATATATATATATATATATATATATATATATATATATATATATATATATATATATATATACATACGTGTGGGTGTTGGCTGGTATGGAGGTCTGTTTGAAAGAATGTAAACGTTATGGATAATGTTCTTTGTTAAATTTGTTCACTTCAAGTCGGAGGAGTGACGAAGGTCAAAAGATATTTTTCAAGACTTTGTTGCTATAAGGAGGCGATTATATCCATGAATAAATATGAAAAAAAGAAAAAAAAAAAGTGGAAAAGAAAGAGACGAGAAAAAAAAAAAAGACAGAAAAGAAAAAGAAAGAGGAGAAGAAAAAAGAAAAAGGGAAAAAAAAAAAAAAAAAAGAAAAAAAATGGACGAGAGAAAAAAGAAAAGAAAGACAAAAGAGAAGGAGAAAAAAAGAAAAAAAACAAGAAGAAAATAAAATGGAGACAAAAAGAAAAAACGAGGGACAAGAAAAAGAAAAAGACCGGGAAAAAGAAAAGGAAAAAGAAGACGAGGACAAGAAAAGAGAAAGAAACATAGAGAAAAAAAGAAAAGGGAAAAAAACGAAACAGAAAAAAGAAAGGGACAAGAAAAAGAAAAGAGACATAGAGAAAAAAGAAAAAGGAAAAAGACGAGACAAAAGAAAAAAGAAGAGGAAACAAGAAAAAAAGACGAGACGACAAGGGAAAAGAAAAAGAGAAAGAGAGACATAGAGAAGAAAAGAAAAGGAAAGACGAGACGAAACACGAAAAAAGAAGAGGGACAAGAAAAGAGAAAGAGAGACATAGAGAAGAAAAAGAAAAGGGAAAAGACGAGACGAAACACGAAAAAAAGAAGAGGGACAAGAAAAAGAGAAAGAGAGACATAGAGAAGAAAAAGAAAAGGGAAAAGACGAGACGAAACACGAAAAAAAGAAGAGGGACAAGAAAAGAGAAAGAGAGACATAGAGAAGAAAAAGAAAAGGGAAAAGACGAGACAAAAACACGAAAAAAAAAGAAGAGGGACAAGAAAAGAGAAAGAGAGACATAGAGAAAGAAAAAAAAAGGGAAAAAGAGACAAAAGACGAAACACGAAAAAAGAAGAGGGACAAGAAAAAGAAAGAGAGACATAGAGAAGAAAAAAAGAAAAATGAAAAGACGAGAAAAAAAGAAACACGAAAAAAAAGAGGGACAAGAAAAGAGAAAGAGAGACATAGAGAAGAAAAAGAAAAAGGGAAAAGACGAGACGAAACACGAAAAAAAAAAAGAGGGACAAGAAAAAGAGAAAGAGAGACATAGAGAAAAAAAAAAGGAAAAAAGGAAAAAAGAAGAGGGACAAAACACGAAAAAAAGAGAAAGGGAAAAGAAAAGAGAAAAGAAAGAGACATAGAGAAGAAAAGAAAAGAAAAGAAAAGACATAGAGACAAAAACACGAAAAGGGAAAAGAGGAAAAGAGAAAAAAAAAGAGAAAGAAAAAGAGGGACATAGAGAAGAAAAAAAGAAAAGGGAAAAGACGAGACGAAACACGAAAAAAGAAGAGGGACAAGAAAAAGAAAAAAAGAGACATAGAGAAGAAAAAGAAAAGGGAAAAAAGACGAGAAACGAAACACAAGAAAAAGAAAGAGGGACAAGAAAAGAAAGGGAAAAGACGAGAGAAAAGAAAAAAGAGACAAGAAAAGAGAAAAGAGACATAAGAAAAAAAAAAGGAAAAGACGAGACGAAACACGAAAAAAAAGAAGAGGGACAAGAAAAGAGAAAGAGAGACATAGAGAAAAAAAGAAAAGGGAAAAGACGAGACGAAACACGAAAAAAAGAAGAGGGACAAGAAAAGAGAAAAGAGACATAGAAAAAAAAAAAAAAAAAGGAAAAGAAAAAAACGAAGGGACAAAAAAAAGAAGAGAGGGACAAAAAAAAAGAAAAGGGAAAAAGAGAGACAAACAAAAAAAAAGAAAAAAAGAAAAGGGAAAAGAGAGAAGAAAAAAAAAGGGAAAAAGAAGAGACAAAAAACGAAAAAAGAAGAGGGACAAGAAAAAGAGAAAGAGAGACATAGAGAAGAAAAAGAAAAGGAAAAGAAGAGACAAAACACGAAAAAAAAGAAGAGGGACAAGAAAAGAGAAAAGAGACATAGAGAAGAAAAAGAAAAGGGAAAAAGACGAGACGAAACACGAAAAAAAGAAGAGGGACAAGAAAAGAAAAAGAGACATAGAGAAGAAAAAAAAAGGGAAAAGACGAGACGAAACACGAAAAAAGAAGAGGACAAGAAAAAGAGAAAGAGAGACATAGATTAAAAAAAGAAAAGGGAAAAGACGAGAAAAAAAAAAGAAGAGGGACAAGAAAAGAAAAAGAGACATAGAGAAGAAAAAAAAAAAGGAAAAAGACGAGACGAAACACGAAAAAAAAGAAGAGGGAAAGAAAAAAGAAAGAGAGACATAGAGAAGAAAAAGAAAAGGGAAAAGACGAGACGAAACACGAAAAAAAAAGAAGAGGGACAAGAAAAAGAAAAAAAGAAAAAAAAAGAGACAAAAGAGAAGAAAAAAAGAAGAAAAAAAGGAAAAAAGAAAGGGAAGAGAGAAAGAAACACGAAAAAAAGAAAAGGAAAAGACAAGACGAAAAGAAAAAGAAGAGGACAAGAAAAAGAAAAGAGAAAGAGAAAAGACGAGACGAAACACGAGAAAAAAAAAGAAGAGGGACAAGAAAAGAGAAAGAGAGACATAGAGAAGAAAAAGAAAAGGGAAAAGACGAGACGAAACAAAAAAAAAAAGAAGAGGGACAAGAAAAAGAAAGAGAGACATAGAGAAAAAAAGAAAAGGGAAAAGACGAGACGAAACACGAAAAAAAGAAGAGGGACAAGAAAAGAGAAAAGAGACATAGAGAAAAAAAAAGAAAAGGGAAAAGACGAGAGACGAAACACGAAAAAAAGAAGAGGACAAAGAAAAAAAGAAAAGAAAAGGAAAAGACATAGAGAAGAAAAAAAAGGGAAAAGACGAGAAACGAAACAAGAAAAAAAAAGAAAAAGGGAAAAAAAGAAAAGAAAAGAAAAAGAGACATAGAGAAGAAAAAGAAAAGGGAAAAAGACGAGACGAAACACGAAAAAAAAGAAGAGGGACAAGAAAAGAGAAAGAGAGACATAGAGAAGAAAAAGAAAAAGGAAAAGACGAGACGAAACACGAAAAAAGAAAAGGGACAAGAAAAAGAGAAAGAGAGACATAAGAAAGAAAAAGAAAAGGGAAAAGACGAGAAAAACACGAAAAAAAAAAGGAAAAAGAAAAGAAAAGAAAAAAGAAAGAGAAACATAGAGAAGAAAAGAAAAAGGGAAAAGACGAGAAGAAAACAAAAAAAAAAAAAAAAGGGACAACAAAAAAGAGAAAAAGAGAGACAAGAGAAAAAGAAAAAAAAGGAAAAAGAAAAGACGAGACGAAAAAGAAAACGGGAAAAAAAAAAAAGAAAAGGAAAAGAAAAAAGAAAAAAAAAGAAGAGAGACATAGAAAAAAAAAAAGAAGGAAAAGACGAAACGAAAAAAAAAAAGAGGGACAAGAAAAGAAAGATAGACATAGAGAAGAAAAAGAAAAGGGAAAAGAAAACGAGACGAAACACGAAAAAAAGAAGAGGGACAAGAAAAGAAAAAAAAGAGACATAGAGAAAGAAAAAAGAAAGGAAAAAAGACGAGACGAAAAACAAAAAAAAAAAAAAGGGACAAGAAAAGAGAAAGAATAAAGAAAAAGGGAAAAGAAAAGAAAGACAGAGAAAAAAAAAAAAAAAAAAAAAGAAAAGACGAGACAAAAAGAAAAAGAAAAAGAAAAGACAAAGGGACAAGAAAAGAAAAAGAAAAAAAAGAAAGAGAAGAAGAAGAAAAAAGAAGAGGGACAAGAAAAGAGAAAGAGAGAGAAAAGAAAAAAAAGAAAAAAAGACGAGACGAAACACGAAAAAGAGGGACAAGAAAAGAAAAGAGACATAGAGAAGAAAAAAGAAAAAGGGAAAAGACGATGAAAGACGAAAAAAAAAAAAAGACAAGAAAAAAAAAGAAGAGGGACAAGAAAAGAAAAAGAGAAAAAAAAGAGAGGAAGAAAAAAAAGAGAAAGGGAAAAGCTCTGAAAAACGAAAAAACACGAAAAAAAAAAGAAGAGGGACAAAAAGAGAAAGAGAGACAAAAGAAGTTTAGAAAAAGAAAAGAAAGACATACGAAAAAAGAAAAAGAAAAGAAAAAAAAGAGAAAAAGGAAAAGAAAAGAAAAGAGAAACAGAAAAAAGAAAGACAAGAAAAGAAAAAGGAAATAGAAAGAAAAAAGAAAAGGGAAAGAAAACGAAAAGGAAAAAAAGAAGGGACAAGAAAAAGAAAGAGAGAAAAGAGAAAAAAAAAAAAAAAGACGAGACGAAACAAAAAAAAAGAGGACAAGAAAAGAGAAAGAAAAAAATAAAGGGAAAAAAAGAAAGACGAGAAACACGAAAAAAAGAAGAGGGACAAGAAAAGAAAGAGACACATAGAGAAGAAAAAGAAAAGGAAAAGACGAGACGAAACACGAAAAAAAGAAGAGGACAAAAAAAAAAAAGAAGAGGACAAGAAAAGAAAAAGATTTTTTAAAAAAGAAAAGGACAAGAAAAAAAGAAAAAGACATAGAGGAAAAAAAAGAAAACGAGACGAAACACGAAAAAAAGAAGAGGGACAAGAAAAGAGAAAGAGAGACATAGAGTTAAAAAAAGAAAAGGGAAAAGACGAGACGAAAACACGAAAAAAAGAAGAGGGACAAGAAAAGAGAAAGAGAGACATAGAGAAAAAAGAAAAGGGAAAAGACGAGACAAACACGAAAAAGAAAAGGGAAAAAAAAAGAGAAAAGGACAAAAAAAAAGAAAAGAGACATAGAAGAAAAAAAGAAAGGGAAAAGACGAGAGAGAAAAACGAAAAAAAAAGACGAGAGAAGGGGACAAAAAGAGAGGGACAAGAACATAAAGAGAGAAAAGAAAAGAAAAGGAAAAGACGAGACGAAACACGAAAAAAGAAGAGGGACAAGAAAGAGAAAAGACAGACAAGAAGAAAAAGAAAAGGGAAAAGAAAAGACGAAACACGAAAAAAGAAGAGGGACAAGAAAAGAGAAAGAGAGACATAGAGAAGAAAAAAAAAAGGAAAAGACGAGAGAAACACGAAAAAAAGAAGAGGGAAAGAAAGAAAAAGAGAACAGGAAAAAAAAGAAAAAAGGAAAAGAAAAGAGAAAAGGACAAAAAAAAGAAGAGGGAAAGAAAAAAAAGAAAAAGAGAGAAAAGAGAGGGACAAAAAAAAACACGAAAAAAAAGAAGAAACAAAAAAAAAGAGGGACAAAAAAAGACAAAGAGAGACATAGAAGAAAAAAAAGAAAAGGAAAAGACGAGACGAAACACGAAAAAAAGAAGAGGGACAACAAGAAAAGAGAGACAGAGAGAAGAAAATAAAAGGAAAAAGAAGAGAAAACAAAGGGACAAGAAAAAGAAAAGAGACATAGAAAAAAAAAAAAGGAAAAGAGGAAACAAGAAAAAAAAGAAGAGGGACAAGAAAAGAAAAGAGAGACAAGAAAAGAAAAGGAAAAGAAAAAGACGAAATGAAAAAAAAAAGAAGAGGACAAGAAAAGAGAAAAGAGACATAAGAAGAAAAAAAAGGGAAAAGACGAGACGAAACGAAAAAAAAAAGAAGAGGGACAAGAAAAGAGAAAAGAGACATAGAGAAAAAAAGAAAAAGGAAAAGACGAGACGAAACACGAAAAAAAGAAGAGGGACAAGAAAAGAGAAAAGAGACATAGAGAAGAAAAAGAAAAAGGGAAAAGACGAGACGAAACAAAAAAAAGAAGAGGGACAAGAAAAAAGAAAAGAGAAAAAAAAGAAGAAAAGAAAAGGGAAAAGACGAGACGAAATGAAAAAAAAAAAAAAGAAGAAAGAGGACAAGAAAAGAGAAAGAGAGAAAAAAGAAGAGGGACAAGAAAAGAAAAGAGAAAGGGAAAAGAATTTGAGACGAAACACGAAAAAAAGAAGAGGGACAAGAAAAGAGAAAGAGAGACATAGAGAAGAAAAAGAAAAGGGAAAAGACGAGACAAAACACGAAAAAAAGAAGAGGGACAAGAAAAGAGAAAGAGAGACATAGAGAAGAAAAAGAAAAGGGAAAAGACGAGACGAAACACGAAAAAAAGAAGAGGGACAAGAAAAAGAGAAAGAGAGACATAGAGAAGAAAAAGAAAAGGGAAAAGACGAGACGAAACACGAAAAAAAAGAAGAGGGACAAGAAAAAGAGAAAAGAGAGACATAGATTTTAAAAAGAAAAGAAAAAAAAAGAAACACGAAAAAAGAAGAGGGACAAGACGAAACACGAAGAAAAAAAAAAGAAAAGACGAGGACAAGACAAAAAGAGAAAGAGAGACATAGAGAAGAAAAAAGAAAAGGGAAAGACGAGACGAAACACGAAAAAAAAAGAGGGACAAGAAAAGAGAAAAGAGACATAGAGAAGAAAAAGAAAAAGGGAAAAGACGAGACGAAACACGAAAAAAAAAAGGGAAAAGAAAAGAGAGACAAGAAAAAGAAAAGAAAAGAGAGACGAAAAACAAAAAAAGAAGAGGGACAAGAAAAAAGAGAAAGAAAAAGAAAAGGGAAAAGACGAGACAAAACACGAAAAAAAGAAGAGGGACAAGAAAAGAGAAAGAGAGACATAGAGAAGAAAAAGAAAAGGGAAAAGACGAGACGAAACACGAAAAAAAGAAGAGGGACAAGAATAGAGAAAGAGAGACATAGAGAAGAAAAGAAAAGGAAAAGACGAGACGAAACACGAAAAAGAAGAGGGACAGAGAATAGAAAAAGAGACATAGAAAAAGAAGAGGGAAAGAAAAGAAAAAAGACGAGACGAAAAAAAAAAAAAGAAGAGAAACACGAAAAAAAGAAGAGGGACAAGAAAAAAACAAAGAGAAAAAACGAAAAAGAAAAAAAAAAAAAAAAAAGAAAAGATAGACACGAAAAAAGAAAAGGAAAAGAGAAAAGGGAAAGACGAGAAGAGAGACATAGAGAAAGAAAAGAAAAAAGGGAAAAGACGAGGAAACACAAGAGGGAAAGAAAAGAGAAAGAGAGACATAGAGAAGAAAAAAGAAAAGGGAAAAAGACGAGACGAAACACGAAAAAAAAAGAAGAGGGACAAGAAAAGAAAAAGAGAGACATAGAGAAGAAAAAGAAAAGGGAAAAGACGAGACGAAACACGAAAAAAAAGAAGAGGGACAAGAAAAAGAGAAAGAGAAGAAACAAAGGAGAAGAAAAAAGAAAAAAGAAAAGGGAAAAAGAAGAGACGAAACACGAAAAAAAAAGAAAAGAGGGACAAGAAAAGAAAAAGAAGAGGGACAAGAAAAGAAAAGAGAGACATAGAGAAAGAAAAAGAAAAGGAAAAGACGAGACGAAACACGAAAAAAAGAAAGGGACAAGAAAAGAGAAAGGACAAGAAAAAAGAAAAGGAAAAGACGAGACGAAACAAGAAAAAAAAAGAAGAGGGACAAAAAAAAAAAGAGAGACACGAAAAAAGAGAAGAAAAGAAAAAGAAAAGGGAAAAGAAACAGACGAAAAAAAAAAGAAGAGGGACAAGAAAAAGAGAAAGAGAGTCATAGAGAAAAAAGAAAAGGGAAAAGACGAGACGAAACACGAAAAAAAAGAAAGAGGGACAAGAAAAAGAGAAAGAGAGACATAGAGAAGAAAAAGAAAAGGGAAAAGACGAGACGAAACACGAAAAAAAGAAGAGGGACAAGAATAGAGAAAGAGAGACATAGAGAAGAAAAAGAAAAGGGAAAAGACGAGACGAAACACGAAAAAAAGAAGAGGGACAAGAATAGAAAAAGATAGACATAGAGAAGAAAAAGAAAAGGGAAAAGACGAGACGAAACACGAAAAAAAGAAGAGGGACAAGAATAGAGAAAGAGAGACAATAACAGAAAAAAGAATAAAAAAAAGAAGACGTGACCAGAAACGAGAAGACAAGACAAGAGAAAGCGAAAGAAAGACGAAAAGAGAGAACAAAGAAAATAGAGAAGACGAGACGAAAAACAAGAAGAGAGATGGAAAAAGAAGACAAATAAAAGAGACAAAGAGAGAGAAAACAAGAAAAAAGTGGAAGAAAGAAGAGAGAGAGAAAAAAAAAGAAAAGAGAGAAAAAGACTAGAAAGAGAGAAAAGAAGAAAAGTAAAAATGGGAGAGAATCTAAGACAAGATGTAAAAACAGAATTTTGAAGCAAGTAAAGAAAAAAAAACAGGAAAGTTACAAAATAAAAAATGGTGAGATACCAAATTAAAAATAAGGAAACAAAACTTTCAAAGAAGAAGTTAGAAAAAAATATAACATAGACAAATTTGGAATAAGAATATTTTCTTGAAGATGTCAGCAAAAAAATAACACTCGACTAATTAGCAATGGAGTTTTGTCTCAGTGAATTTGTTATGACATCCGCTGCGAAGAAAATAGAATAATTTATACCAGAAGTCACTAGAAAACATTACAATCTATCTCGTTCGCCCATCTCTGACTAAATCCTCACTTTCAGTTTTCAAATGTGATTACACGGCCTTTTGGGTGATGAATTATTTTTCATCCTACAACACTTTCGTTACTTTCAGCACAGATGTCCAGGGGAACTACATTCGTTCGTTCCACCATTGTTGGCCTTCACATCTAAGACTCGCCTTACCAAACACACGCGTCAAATCTCTCTTATCGTTCGTAATCCTTAGCAAAGTAAAAAGTTTCACTCAGAGGGCTTCATCCCCAGAACTCCCGAGTGGATGGTTCCTCGAAATTTTAACCTATTCAGCTTTTAACACACACACATACATTTTGAGATTTATAGATAGAAATAGTAAAAACAATAGCAATTCATTTTTATATAAAAAAGAAACAGCAATATATTTTATCTAAAGATGAAGGTATACAAATGGGTTCAAATTATTTACACAAAAATATATATATATATATATATATATATATATATATATAATCTTCCACATACAAAACTGTATTGCATTAAATAACCCACAGAAGTGCTGGTATGCCGCTAAACAAAATCAACCAAACAACCAACATAAAAGAATTATTTTATGATATTAATCCATATGATATCCTACAATTTATTAAAGAACTCAAATTGAATTCAAAAATATAACTGCAAAACATAAAACACACATATCACCACCTCACAAATATGTATATGCACAAAAGCTGCGTATCAGCTACCATGTATTCAATTGTAAAAGCAGAATAACATATATCCTATTTTTATTATTTCAACGCACTCAAGACAATTAAATTTGGGCATTAAATGACCCATAAATTATTAATGTGCCGTTAAACAAAATGAATAAATCAATCAATACATCTATATTCCAGAAAATGCAAATAAATCTAAAAAGACATCCTTGTGTAACTAATCATTAGTTTATTGATTGATAGATATGGTTTTTATGGCTTACCAACCCTTTGTGGTTTATTTAAAGCCAGAAAATATTTTTAGGTTGTAAGGGGGGACTATGATAATGATTTAGTGCAACAAGATTTACTAATTAACCCATAGCTGCGTGAAAAGAGGCTGGTTCATATCTTTCCCGGGTGTATTTGCGTGTAAGTGAATATAACGAACCCAACTGGAATTGAAACTCGGCTCTCCGATTAACAATTCTGAGCCATTATCCATTACGCCACCCGCACACCCAGGCTTACAGCAAATGGTATTCCCAGTCGGTCATTCATCTACTCTCGACGCTGCTTCTTTTAATGTGATATGGCCGTAAGTACCCTCTACTTTGAGTGGTTCTAGATGCTTACATTGAGGGAATAAAAATGATAAATCATCATATTTTCGGGGAAAGAAGGTTTTCTTTTTTATCAGGAAGAAATATTTTTAGGATCCATTCGTAAAACAAAATCTCCAAATTGGAAAACTTCAACGAAGCATATATTATCGTATAAAGAAGTAAGGACAAAAGAAACAAAGAATAGAAAGAAATATGTAAGAACATTGGAATAAGCAAAGAATGGAAAGGAATGAGTGAGGGCATAGGAATATGCAAAGAAAAGAAAGGAATGAGTGAGAACATTGGAATAAGTAAAGAATAGAAATGAATAAGCAAGGATATAGGAATAATCAAGAATGGAAAAGAATATGTAAGAACATTGAAATAAACAAAGAAAAGAAAGGCATGAGTAAGGAGTTTGGAATAATCAAAGAATAGAAAAGAAAGAGTAAGAACATTGGAAAAAGCAAAGAATAGAAAGGAATGAGTAAGGACATTGGAATAAGCAAAGAATAGAAATGAATGAGTAAGGACATTGGAATAAGCAAAGAATAGAAATGAATGAGTAAGGACATTGGAATAAGCAAAGAATAGAAATGAATGAGGAAGAACATTCAAATAAGCAAAGAATAGAAAAGAATGAGTAAGGACATTGGAATAAGCAAAGAATAGAAAGGAATGAGCAATGACATAGGCATAAGCAGAAATTAAAACGGGAAGAGTAAGGACATTGGAATAAGCAAATAATAAAAAGGAAAGAGTAATAACATTGGAACAAGCAAAGAATATAAAAAAATGAGTAAGGAAATTGGAATAAGCAAAGAAAAGAAAGAAATGAATAAGGACATTGGAATAAGCAAAGAATAGAAATGAATGAGTAAGGACATTGGAATAAGCAAAGTATAAAAAGAAAAGAGTAAGAACATTGGAATAAGCAAATAATGGAAAGGAATGAGTAAGGACATTGGAATAACCAAAGAATAGAAAGGATAGAGTAAGAACATTAGAATATGCAAAAAATTGAAAGGAATGAGTTAGAACATTGGAATAAGCAAAGAATAGAAAGGAATGAGTAAGAATATTGGAATAAGCAAAGAAATGAGTAAGGACATTGGAATAAGCAAAGAATAGAAAGGAATGGGTAAGAATATTGGAATAAGCAAAGAATAGCAAGAAATGAGTAAGGACATTGGAATAAGCAAAGAATAGAAAGGAATGGGTAAGAATATTGGAATAAGCAAAGAATAGCAAGAAATGAGTAAGGACATTGGAATAAGCAAAGAATAGAAAGGAATGGGTAAGAATATTGGAATAAGCAAAAAGAATAGCAAAAAGAAATGAGTAAGGACATTGGAATAAGCAAAGAATAGAAAGGAATGGGTAAGAATATTGGAATAAGCAAAGAATAGAAAGGAATGGGTAAGAATATTGGAATAAGCAAAGAATAGCAAGAAATGAGTAAGGACATTGGAATAAGCAAAAGAATAGAAAGGAATGGGTAAGAATATTGGAATAAGCAAAGAATAGCAAGAAATGAGTAGGACATTGGAATAAGCAAAAGAATAGAAAGGAATGGGTAAGAATATTGGAATAAGCAAAGAATAGCAAGAAATGAGTAAGGACATTGGAATAAGCAAAGAATAGAAAGGAATGGGTAAGAATATTTGAATAAGCAAAGAATAGCAAGAAATGAGTAAGGACATTGGAATAAGCAAAGAATAGAAAGGAATGGGTAAGAATATTGAATAAGCAAAAGAATAGCAAGAAATGAGTAAGGACATTGGAATAAGCAAAGAATAGAAAGGAATGGGTAAGAATATTGGAATAAGCAAAGAATAGCAAGAAATGAGTAAGGACATTGGAATAAGCAAAGAATAGAAAGGAATGGGTAAGAATATTGGAATAAGCAAAGAATAGCAAGAAATGAATAAGGACGTTGGAATAAGCAAAGAATAGAAAGAAATGAGTAAGAATATTGGAATAAGCAAAGAAATGAGTAAGGACATTGGAATAAGCAAAGAATAGAAAGGAATGAGTAAGGACGTTGGAATAAGCAAAGAACAGAAAGGAATGAGTAAGGAAGATTAGAAAGTAATGATAAGTACATTGGAATAAGCAAAGAATAGAATGGAATGTTGGAGTGTATAGTCGAAAACAAGGAATAGATCAAAACTTTCAAGAAAAAAGAATACGTTTGTATAAAGAAGAATATTTGAAAGAATGAAGTCAAGAAAAAGAAAATGCAATGCTACAGACAAAAGACACTGTTATTAATAAACTGAAAAAATACAAACAAAAATGAATGATCCTTAAAAAGACTGCCATAAAATGAAAAGAAATGAAAGTCAGCCTGAAACATTCCATAAACAATGTCTTCTGTCTGTCGTGATTCCATTTTGTAGAGGACAATGTTTTTCTTAAGTGTCCGTTTGTCCGTTGGCGACATCAAAACCTTTTTGACAAACCCTAAAAAAACGTCACCTAACAATAGCGACAATGAACCTCAAATCTTCAACAAAGCAAAATGTAAATTCGAGTCATTGTGGGAATGTAAATCGATTTTTGGTCCTATCGATTGAAAACAGGTAATGTAAGCACAGTGAACAACCATGACAAGAAAACTCTCAAAAGATGGTGGCACTCGAGGTAAAGACTGAAATAAGAACAGATCAAAAGATTAGAATACAAGAAAGAAATTTTTTTCTTTGATGAATTAAGCGAAGTCGGTCAGGTCTTAATCGATTCAGTTCCAAATTTAAACCGTTGGTATACAAGTACAATGCTACTTAATTTTTGTGGGTTCCATTCTCCGTTACCGATTTGCAAAAAATATTACGGCGATTACCTAGTGGCCCAAACTGCAAAAGACAATCTAGCATTAAGGTTCTTTAAGTTGAGAGACGTTTGAAAGACTAACATTAACAAAAGTTTGTTTTTTAGCCCGTAACCCGAGGGTCACTATATGTACTACCGCCACAATAGCAATAGTGTTTTCTGGGCAAGATAAACTAACGGATCCGAACACTCTCCAAGATGGTTTTGAATTCAGAGTGTTCCTTCTCCTAAAATGGCTGCCAACCAAGGCGATAAAGCTCAATCCGTCCTGCTATTTATCAAACCTTTTCACAAGAGTACTTGTGCGCATGCGTGAATGTAGTGAACTCGTTTATAATTCGAACTAGGCTCTCCGATTCCTCAGTCCGAACAAGGGATACATTTTTAATCTTGTAAATTATGGCGCGTTTATAGTGCGTGGAAAAGACGAAGAACTCCAGCTACGCACACACACACACACACACACACACATATATATATATATATATATATATATATATATATATATATATAGTGGACTCTCCCGACGTGTACGACGTATGAGGGTCAAGCAGGTCAGTTCCTAGGAACCAACAGCCCAGACACCATCACATGAAATAATAATGATGAAGGCTTTGTGCAGAACCAACAACCCTTGGTCCCCAAACGATCCTCCGCAAGTTTTGAATTCAGAGTTGTCCTTCCCCTAGACCAGTTGCCATCCAAGGCTATAGAACCCAGTCTGTCCTACTATTTACCCATAGCTGGAGGGAGAGGAAGACGTTCAATATCTTTCCTAAGTGTATTAACACTGGAATGACTGGAATTCGAACTCGGCGCTCCTATTTCTCAATCCGAGCCGCTATCCACTACTCAACCGCCCCCCTCCCTCCCTCCCTCCCTCCCTCTCTCTCTCTCTCTCTCTATATATATATATATATATATATATATATTGTATTTAGGGAGCAATCCTTTTTCATGTACATTTCATTGAATACGACGGACAAAGTGCTTTTATTTATTTTTTTATACAATTTCTCATGCAATCTAATTTTTTTTTTCTTTCCAGATGATAATATAAAAACAGTCCAAATGTTCTTTTTGTCCGAGCGCTGTCCGCTATACATTTAGCCATTTTCTAGGATTAAATATTTTAACTGTTAAATAACAAATGGTTTGTTGTATGTATGTTTTATAAAATATTTTCATTTTTTTCAAAACACGGTCAAGATATTGTGTCCATGTTCATAGATAATATTATTAAGTCTTGGCTTTTTTTGTTTTTATTAATAAAGATTCCATTATTTTTATGTAATGTTTTTATATAATTTATCATACGAAAAGAAAAGACATATATATATATATATATAAAAAATGACATATATATATATATATATATATACACAGAGACTCTCCCCTGTCGGAATTAAAAGTTCTCTATCTTCTAGACCAGTTGTATCCAACCATTTCTGGGGGAAGAAAAATTCTCTTTCCAACGTTATTTTAATGGGTACTTATATTTGAGAAGCTCCATCGATTTATTCACCCTGTTTAATAAATAATATTTAAATTAGGAATCATAGCAGATATGACATCGGTTATACTGGTACATGCTTATTGTACGTTACGCCTATCTGATCTCCATTAGAACCCATTTAAACACACACGAACAAATAGAAAAGATATGATTTTATTAAAATACTGGTGAATCTTTTAAAAAGAAAAAAGACAACTCTTGCAGAACTCTAACCATAATGCAATCACTTTTTGAAAATTGAATACATCCTTGATAGACCTAAGGTATAGCACTAAAACATTTGGACGACCTTTTCTCCAGAAAAAGAAAGTCCCACGAACGACCCTCCGCATATTATAACATTATCAATACAACACGCTTCGGCTTTCTTCAAAGACGATGTTTACATGAGGTTGTATTGCCATGTCTATGGATGTGTTATCAGTTATCTCCTGTTAATTTCCTCTGAAATATGTCCTGAAGATGGTTTATTAGACATCCCAACCTGAAGAAACGTCCGACGTAAAAAAATATGGCGACAAAGATGAGAATATTAACATTAAAACAGTATAAATTAGTATAAATAAGTATATTTTTGTTTGTTTTTCTGTATATATTTTTCTTCATACTGTCGGATCTATATCCATATATTTGCTTACATATATATATATATATATGTGTGTGTGTGTGTGTGTGTGTGTGTGTGTGTGTGTGTGTTAAATGCGTTCTCTGGGTGATGGTACTGTTTGTGGGGCGTATTCTGCACGCTAATGTTTACATTTATGACATGTGCAAATGAATATAACGAAATCCCAGGGCAGCTCTTCGAAGGGCAAATGCGAACGATTGATCAAGTAGAAGAAATATTTGCCATCGCTTCCATAAATAAAATAAAAATAAAATAGACAAAAGTTTACAATCATTGTTTTCGTGAATACGACATCGAATCACAAGATATGCATTCTTGTTTTTGCCTCTGTGATGGCGGCCGTCGATACAGAAAAGCGATAAGCTAAATTATGAACGCTCTGGTACCGGCGATCGTAATAAGCAAGACAATGGACAAGACTCGACCCATAATCCCAACCCCACCAACCAAAAATATATTGTTGCAGTTTTGTAGACACTGAATTCAATAAAAGAACAATCAGGAAGAATAATGCATATTCTGTCGGATTTAATGTAATAGTCGGAAAGCTGTGTGGACGTTTAGATTATGAATGTAAAAACCGAAAAATATTTGGCGGGAAGGCATGAAACTATGGAAGAGAAAGGGATGGACATTTTCGCGGTATCAGGCAGTTGTGCTATTATTTTTACTCGTTTGATGTCTTTTATTATATTATTATTACACATATATATATATATATATATATATATATATACACACACACACACACATATATATATATATATATAAAAGTGAACATAGAAGTCAACACTTAGAGGCGACAGTCTGTTTCATACTAGATGCAATCGTCAGGCCACAACTGCCTGACGATTGTATCTAGCTCGATGGTTGCTGAAGACATTAGGTTTATAATACCCAGAAATTAATACACAGATGTCCTCAAGGCATGGTGGATAAAGGCGTTTGTTAGATCCAGTGACAGGACCCAAAGAGTGTGAGATCAATACCTGGTTAAGGCAGTGGAGAACTGGGACAGGGGAATTAACAGGAGATAACAGATAACTGAAATCCATGGCACGTGGAACTAGAACAGTGAGCGAAATAAAGGGTTCAGTTCAACATTCCAAACACCTGAAGAAGACCGAAGCGTACAATGGCCGGAACATTGTAATAAATATGGCGACATATAAGGACAATAGTTTGAATAATATAAATAGTATACATATTACCTCATCTCAGAAATATATATATATAACCACACTCCGCAAGATTTGAATTCAGAGTTGTCCTTATCCTAGAGCAGTTGCCATCCAAAGTCGTAGAACCTTGCTATATACCCATAGCTGGAGGGAGAAGAAGAGGATTCAGACCATTCCCAAGGGTATTAGCACATTAGTGAATGGAATAGCTTCAACTGAAATTCGAACTCTGCTCTCCGATTCCTCACTAATGTTATATCTGTTGCTATATATATATATATATATATATATATATATATATATATATATATATATATATATATATATATATATATATATATATAAATATATATAAACAGATTCTTTTACTGCCACACCAAGTCAAAATTGATTTAAATATAAGGATCATATTTCCCATTTTATTGTTAAAATAGATACAAAAGCATCTCGTTTAAGAAAAAAAGGGGGGGTTAAGGCACCTTTCGACCGACACTTCTTCAGAAAAATAATTGTCGGCAGTATAAAACAAAGAAGTCGATAAGTAAAATTATTTTGAACCACCTATGTTAAAAACAATAGATTACCACAGATGTAATAAAGTGGGGGGGGGAATTAAAGGAAGAGGAAAAAAAATCTTATGACTACTAAATATTTTCTAGGTTAAGCAGTAATCTCATTGAATAGGGCCAACCTGAGTTTCATCTCCCGCTGTCTACACAGGGCAGGACGTTGCATATTAATAATAATACCGAGAGATTATTACTTAGAGAATATTTACTATTCACAAGCTTTGTTTTTTATCCTCTAGAATTGTTTAGAAATAAAATATAATGTTAAATTGTGTAATGGGAATGTTTTAACGAGTTTTGGTTTGTTTTTTTAACCATTTCACCCGAAGTAATGTGATAAAGCCACTAAGACGCAAGGGGGTTAAAGGAATTTAAGTGAAAGAGAATGAGAACAGCAAGAATGGTAAGGATTGAGGAAAGGGTAAAAAAAAGGAAAAGTGTTCAGGAAGACAGATGATGTCAATTGACGTTGTATTTATATCTTTGAAGATATCAGGGAAGCAATGAAATCATTTCACCCCAAGCAAGGTAATAATGACACTAAGACGCAAAGCGGTTACAGGGAGAGAGTAAGACCGAGAATGGGGTGGGGTGAGAAAAAGAACAGTGTTCAGGAAGAGACAAAATGTCGATTGACGTTACATTTAAATTTTTGAAAATTGTAGTTATCAGGGAAGCAAGAAATTGGAAGGGAGTCCCACAGGTGGGAAGTGCGAGAGAAAAAAAGGCAGTTAGAGTAGAAGTGGCTTTTGGGTTTGGGAGCCTTGCAATGACAACTTACCTCGTATTTATGCATTTATAATTTAATCCAACATTTTGACAACACAGGACTTTTTAAAAAAGATGAAATGTTGTCAGAACCTGAATGTAAATTTAGTGTGGATGTTTCGGAAATCAGAGCACTTTCTTTTAAAAGACTATATGATCATAAAAATGGAAATTTTACAGAAGAACGCATTCGATATATTAGTCGCTCCCCGTAATGAGTCTGATCATAATTTCCATTTGAAAAACACTGCTTTGATTAAAATAGAGGATATCCCAAATATATTGACATCATTTTATAAATTAATATCATAGCCAATTCTTCACAATGTAACAGATCTGGGGAGGAAGCTGGTTGAGAAGAACTTGATTTTTATCAAAGGAACAAATAAAGGGTTCGGATGTATTATCAATTCTTTCGAATCTATAATTATTTTGCAGTTATCTATGGAACAAAAGTGACTGGTTCAAAATTGTGTTTTTTATTTATAACTCTGTTAACTTAATGCATAATACAAGGCCCAAGAAACTGCATTGTTTCCAAAGAGAGCCTTCTACAAACTTTCCACATCCCTAACAGTGGCAAGCTAATAGGCCAAAAATATCAAATTTCTTTCAGTAATTCAACTCATAGAAAGAGACAACAGCAACAAAATTTGCCGGAAAAATGACTCCTCTTCATTGTTTATTTCTCGTCTCTTTGATAAAGGATACAGGCGTGTCAGAAAATTCCAACTTTAAAATATTTCTCTTCGTGCATCGATTTAATCAAAAAGCTAGTAATCTAAATAAATAAATACGAATGTCAGACTTTTTCAACTTTACTCCTAGAGGTCGTATCCCAACATATCATACCATTTTGGAATCAGGTCGATTCCGTGAGCAAATTAAAAACATTCTGAGCCAAATCCGGACCCGCAATCCTGAAATTTGGGATCAGCAAGTTTTTATCACTGCAATTGTTTGCGGTGATTTTTTATGTGATTTTTTGCGACGAATTTTTTGTGCGATAACAATTTTTATACCTTTGAGAATAATCTAAATTAGTTGCGACATCTATGGAAAGTCACCCATAAAATAAAAATAATAGTTTATACGGAATGTGCATCAAATTGTCTTAAAATTAAGTAGCGACATAAGAATTATTGTTGGACTTTTAAAAAGTAAGTTTAAGTATAAATACAATACTTAAATACAGCAATCAATTTTGAGTTCTTCTGTAGTTTATTGTTGCGTATCGCATACGGCAGCAGTATGCCTCGCATAAAGAAATCTCCGCCAAAAGAGGACCAGGTTGCAATCAAAAGAGCCAAGGCTGCAGATAGGAAAAGAAAGTCCCGTGCAAATGAAAACCTAGATCAAATGGCAATCAGGAGAACTTCTAATGCTAAGAATATGCAAAGACTTAGGCCTCTTAAACTCCTGAACACACCGATGGTCCAATCAAGAGCAATCAGCAAAAGCTAGCTTAAATGACAGCACCCCACACCAGATAGGACGGCTTTTAAGCTAGTATAAAATAAATGTAATCGGTCTTATTAACAATATTTTTATGCTTTTGTTGACCTTTTATTTCTCGGATTTCATTAACAAGCCATTATATATGAAAGTGAACAGGCGGCCTGACGATTGCATAAAACAGCCTGTCGCCTCTGAATGTTGACTTCAATGTTCACTTTTATGTTTATATTTATTTACATACGCTCTATCTCTGATATTGAGCACTTTATCCCATAAATATAGCACCCCTTAGAACTATATTTCTTCATATATATATATATATATATATATATATATATATATATATGGGCTTTATCAAAAATACTTTTACACGAGTGAAAGAGAAAGAGAAGTCTTTAGAAAGAACTGGAAGCCCAAACCTTTACAGGACACAAGGGATATACCTCTACTCCTGTACAAAAAAATGGAAAGGAATGTAAACACAGAAATAGACGGATCAATGCTCTTCTAGTAATTAAGAAGTTTGTTTCGGTGTAAGCAAGGAAAGTGTAAGTTTAGATCTAACAAGCACCTTCTTCAGTATCATATCAGCCTGCTTATGATATGA
>CAHIKZ030000766.1:365000-392500 GCA_903632075.3 Acanthosepion pharaonis
ATACAAGTATATAATTGGTATATACGGAATGAATTCCAATAACCAACAATTACTATTCTTAAAAAGTGCTCAATACAAAGTAGAGCAGATATAATTTTTTTTATAAAAAAATTATAACATAAGTATGTTATAAAATCATGCAAAATTATTTTTGTTTCACACTCTGTGTCTTATCATGATGATATTTTCAACATCATCACTTGATAAGACACAGAGTGTTGAAACAAAATGGTTATTTTTGTAGTGATTTTATAACATACTTATGTTATAATTTTTTTTAAAAAATAATTATATATATATATATATATATATATATATAAACATAAAACATTAGGTATTATAATCACGCATAGAATCAATCAGCAATATTGCTGATTGATTCTATGTGATTATTTTTTTTATATATATATATATATATATATATATATATATATATATATAAGTGATCAGCTAATTGAGCTACCTTGGTTTCAACGTTTCGGTATGTTCAGATGATAATGGTCAGAATTTGGGCCTTTATCGCGTGAGGATCCCTAAATGTTGAAACCATGGTAGAGAAATTGGCTTATCTTTTATTTTTTCAATTTAGTAACTCTGGATTTTTTTATTTTTATTATGTGCATTGAGCCCTTTTTAATACAAATGTTTCTTGGTCTAATTTAGCTTTGACGAATAACTGCTATACATACATATATATATATATATATATATAACAAAACCCATCAATGCAAATATTATTCAGTTTGAAGAACTACATTTCAAAGACGAAACGCATTAAATATTTATTTTATTTTGTCATTGAAATTCCCATCCTATTTACCTAGATAAATAGATTATTACTAATTATTTAGAAATATATATATATATATATATATATATATATATATATATATATATATATATATATATATATATATATATATATATATATATATATATATATTGAACAATAAAAAATATTAAAATTAAAATTTTAGATACACTTTGTTGTATATTAATATTTTTTCGTTTTTATTATTATTTCATTTAGATTCCTTGACTAGTTTCGGCCAAAATGGCCATCATCAGGAAAAAAAATTGTGTTTGCTGGTAGCAGTGAACTACAGAAATGAATGTCTTGATGGTAGTTTTCATTTGTTTTTTTAAATTTTTTAACATGAATTTTGGTCAGTCTTTGTGTTGGTCAAACAGTCTTTTAAGTTGTTATTTGAGATAAGAGCTGGATGGATTCATGCTGCTCTTAATTCCCCGAATTCCCCATATATATATATATATATATATATTTGGTTGGATAGATGTGAGTTTGTGACCCTAGGTTTCACGCTTTAGCGATCGTCAGACAAACTGATTAATGTTTTTAAAAATTTGGGTTTATGTAGATTGCGTGTATTGGTGTTATTGTGGAAGTGGTTGGGGGAAACTTCGTCGCTTATGTCATCGTACTAACGCAAACATCGATGTATGCAGACACATATACATACTTGGTCGTTCGTCGGGACTCATACATATATAAACATATGTGGGCAGTTTCGGATATGACATATGTATGTATACGGGTGGTGTTATGTCTATACATACGCATTTGTATGTTGAAATTCAAAGATCCAACCAAATATGTTAGCACTATCTCTGATATTGAGCGCTTTCTAATAAGTACCGCGCATATAATATATAAATAATTATACATATATATATTTATTTATATTTATATACACACACTTTTCACATCTCTCTCTCCCTCTCTCTTTTATATATATATATATATATATATATATATATATATAGAGAGAGAGAGAGAGAGATATTTTCAGATAGAGTGTCTCTGTAAAGGCTAAAAATGAGAAAACTAGTCTTAGAAAGGCGTCGGCTAAGGCTAGTTTCTCCTCTTGTCTCATTTTTCATATATATATATATATATATATATATATATATGAGCTTCGTGGATAATGACTGACAAGGTGTGGTGGTTGATTTCTTTTATATAAATTCTCATGTACTCTTATATTATATTTTTCTTTTCAGAAAATGAATAAAAATTTTTCGAATGTTCTCTAACCGGTTTAGCCATTATCAAGGATGAATTTTATTTTAATTTTAACCGAACATATGTTTTATGTATGCATCTAGTGTTAGAAGAATGTTTTATTTTCCAAGTATGGTCAGCACATTATGGCCGTGTTGATAGTTGATATTATTGCGTGTTGGCATTTTCGTTTTTTTTATTAATCATGCTTGCATTATTTTAACCTTGTTGTAAATGTTGATGAGACTATTATATTTGTATTATCAGTGAGTGTGTTACAGATTTTGTTTTGTAGGTCTCCATGCCTATTTAACTGAGGTCTATTTGTGCTATGGTCAAACAGATATAACGTGAGTCTTCTTGTTATACATGTTGTAGCATACATGATAAAATTATTTACAAATATATATATATATATATATATATATATATATATATATATATATATATATATATATATATGGTTTTTAGACATCTAAATTACTATCAAGCATTAAAATCTATACTTTACACAAATTGCTAAAACCCAATTACAGCCTCATATACACAAATTCTTCGTGAAAGAGATCTAACGTGAGTCTTCTTGTTATATATGTTGTAGCACACACGATAAAATTATTTACAAAACTATATATATATATATATATATATATATATGGTTTTTTAGACACCTAAATTACTATCAAGCATTAAAATCTATTCTTTACATAAATTGCTAAAACCCAATTACAGCCTAATATACACAAATTCTTTTTTAAGTAATCACTATACCATAGTTTTTTTAATCATTTCACTTCATGCAAGGCAGTAAAGCCGCTAAGGCATAAAGAATTTACTGTGTGTGAAAGAATAAGAAAAAAGAGAAACATTTTTAAGGAGCGAGAAAAATAGAAGAGCAATCTTGAAGACAGTAGATGACTGACGTTCCATTTAAATTATTGAATATGAAAGTTGACCGGAAAACATAGACCGGAAAATAGTTGAACGAGAGGGAAGTACGAGAAAAGAAAATGTTAACAAAGAACTTACGGTTGAATCTAGGCATTCCTTATATAAAAATGATGATAATCTTGGCGCCATTCTAGTACTACGCTTAAATCCAAAAAGCTTAGGTACAATAGTGGAAAGTTCGTAGGGACAAATACCATGAAAGTATTTATAGATAAAGTACAGATGAAAACAGGACAAATACCATGAAAGTATTTATAGATAAGGTACATTGTAAATACAGGGAAAATACCATGAAAGTATTTATGGATAAGGTACATTGTAAATACAGGACAAATACCATGAAAGTATTTATAGATAAGTTACAAGGTAAATACAGGACAAATACCATGAAAGTATTTATAGATAGGTTACAAGGTAAATACAGGAAAATACCATGAAATATTTATAGATAAGTTACAAGGTAAATACAGGACAAATACCATGAAAGTATTTATAGATAGGTTACAAGGTAAATACAGGAAAATACCATGAAATATTTATAGATAAGTTACAAGGTAAATACAGGACAAATACCATGAAAGTATTTATAGATAAGGTACATTGTAAATACAGGACAAATACCATGAACGTATTTATGGATACGGTACATGGCAAATACAGGACAAATACCATGAAAGTATTTATGGATACGGTACAGGGTAAATACAGGACAAATACCATGAAAGTATTTATGGATACGGTACAGGGTAAATACATTACAAATACCATGAAAGTATTTATGGATAAGTTACAGGGTAAATACAGGACAAATACCATTAAAGTATTTATGGTTAAGTTACAGGGTAGCTATGCTACGGCAGCGGGTAAATCGGTAAATCCGAGATGCCAGGTCAGGACCATTTTTCTATTTCTTTCATACAAGGAAGGATATATATGTCCATATCTCTGAGGTGAGGTATTATCATTATTTGCATTATTTACATTATTCGAACAGTGGTCCTCAATGATGTATGGCCCAGTGGATAAAGGCGTTGATTTGATCTAGTGACTAGTCCCAAAGAGTTGTGAGTTCAATACCAGGCCACAGCAGTGGGGAACCAAAATACTTGGAGAGTTGAGTTAAAGGGAAATAAGTGAGACATCCGGAAGAGGCATAACATGTGGAATTAGAAGAATCTATTCTATAGACGAAATAATGGGTTCAGTTCCAAAATCCAATCACCTGAAGTAGTCCGGAGCGTATAACGGCCGAAACGTTGAGAATATTGCAATGAAGATGAGGATAACAGTCCGAATAATGTAAATAATGCAAATAAGAAAGGATATATTGGTTGAAACATTAAAAACAAAGATGATTTGAACCATATAAGGAAAAATGCCATAGCTTACTATCTTTGGATCTAGTCACTGGCTCTAACCAACGCCTTTATCCACTAGGCCATATGACCTTGGGGGCATCTATGAGTTTTTGGGACTTATAAGCCTAAGGTCTCAGCAACCGTTTTCTACCATTACTCATATTGCAATTTTTTCTTTTATCATTAATGTATTTTTACCAGAGCTTATATTGCAATTTTTGTTGTTATTCATTGCTTTACTCCTTATTACTGGTTCACATATTTTATTCATTTCTATGCTTGGTTGGCTCAGGAGATTTTTTGACCTAGTGTTGTAGCATACCTACAGGCGATAATGGGTATGTCACCGTTCACATAAATACAGTAGTAAATACTGTATGTTGGTCTGCAGTTGGCGATTCGTCTCCAGCAGTGATGGTAAAATTCTCTGCCTCTTAGCAGAGAGGATCCCCAGACGAGGCAGAGTTTAGTCTCGGGAAACAGCTACCCGACCCGTTTTATACGGGACCTACCGAGAATTTTTTTCTAACAGGCTCGGATACCCCACATTAAATTCGGCCTTGTGTCACATCTGACCGCTTCGGGTTTTTGGTAGGTATCCTCCAGTTGGAGATTCATTGTGGAATTTACTTGATTTATAGTTTAATTCTTCTACGCACCGTTGGCGAATCTTATATGTGTTGTTCTTGTCCTAAGTATTATCGTTCATTGCCAACCTTCGTTTGTTTATTCTATTCAGTAACAACACCTACTACGGATTCCTTAAGTTTTCGTATTTTTCAATGATGCTCTCTGTCTTTTATTGCAGCATCTTCCCACCCGGTTGGGTCTGATCTCCCTTTTCCCTCCCTATATGGTCAGCTACACCTGATTTTTCTATTTTCCCCTCGTGTTGCCGCATTACCATGTTCTTGTAGTCTTTTAGACAAATAATGACAATGTTGTGTGGTAGAAATAGAAAAATGCAGGAAGGACGAAGAGTACATCGACCAGCATGTGTTTCTTTTCTTTTGAGGTGTTAGACTTTCGTTTGAGACGCTGAAAAAAATTACAAAGTTTGTTGACTATGTGGGCCTTGATTGAATTTCTTTTTATCATAATTAGTGTTTGTCCTGGGACTGAAATGAATTACCTCCATTAGAAGTTTACCTTGCTTTATTTTGAGTTTCAGCCATGAAATGGACATTGTGGGGTCAATTTTTGCATAAGCCAGGGTTGAATTTTAAAAAAATATAATTAATATTTATAAGGACGTCAAATAACATTTTATTAAAAACAAACTTTTTCGTTTAAATAATTTGCTTTTTTTTCTTTCAGTCTCTACAGTTTTGTCAAAATCACTTTTCTCTCTAACTTTTCTTACGGCTTATCAACCCCTTTGTCACTTGTTTAAAGCCGAAAATACTTTGGATTTCCCCGTTTTATTGCTCCTGATCTGATATTTCGGTTTCAGTTCCATCCGTAGCCCGTAACGTAGCTTCCCCGAGTCTTGAACTTTCCTCGACGATACCTATGAATTTAAGCGCAGTACTCGATTGGCGGCAAGGTCTCATCATTTTACAGTTAAAATGGCTAGATGTAATCGTAAGTTCTATGCCAACAGTTTCTTCTCTCGCACTTCTCTTTTGTGGAACTCTCGTCAGGTTTTGTTTTTTCAGTTTGCAATGCCAATTTTTATCTTCTGTCTTCTTAATTCTTCTTTTATTGTCCTTTCCCCTCACTAAAGTCTTCTAATTCTCTTTCACTCTTCTTACTTTCCAGTCAACTTTGATCTTCAAAAATTTCAATGCAATGTCAATCGTTATCTTCTGTCTTCTTAATTCCTCTTCTTTTATTGTCCTTTCCTCTCACTAAAGTCTTCTAATTCTCTTTCACTCTTCTTACTTTCCAGTCAACTTTGATCTTCAAAAATTTCAATGCAATGTCAATCGTTATCTTCTGTCTTCTTAATTTCTCTTCTTTTATTGTCCTTTCCCCTCACTAAAGTCTTCTAATTCTCTTTCACTCTTCTTACTTTCCAGTCAACTTTGATCTTCCAAAATTTCAATGCAATGTCAATCGTTATCTTCTGTCTTCTTAAATTCCTCTTTTTTATTGTCCTTTCCCCTCACTAAAGTCTTCTAATTCTCTTTCACTCTTCTTACTTTCCAGTCAACTTTGATCTTCAAAATTTAAACGCAATGTCAATTTTTATCTTCTGTCTTCTTAATTCCTCTTATTTTATTGTCCTTTCCCTCACTAAAGTCTTCTAATTCTCTTTCACTCGTCTTACTTTCCATCAACTTTGATCTTCCAAAATTTCAATGCAATGTCAATCGTTATTTATCTTCTTAATTCCTCTTCTTTAATTGTCCTTTTCCCTTATTAAAGTCTTCTAATTTCTTTCCCTTCACTTTCCAGTCAACTTTGATCTTCAAAAATTTCAATGTCAATTTTTTCTTCTTCTTCTTAATTCTCTTCTTTTATTGTCCTTTTCCCATCCTAAAGTCTTCTAATTTCTTTGACTCTTCTTCTTTCCAAAATCTTCAAAAATTTGCAATGTCAATTTTTATCTTCTGTCTTCTCTTAATTCCTCTTCTTTTATTGTCCTTTCCCCTCACTAAAGTCTTCTAATTCTCTTTCACTCGTCTTACTTTCCATCCAACTTTGATCTTCCAAAATTTCAATGCAATGTCAATCGTTATCTTCTATCTTCTTAATTCCTCTTCTTTTATTGTCCTTTCCCCTCACTAAAGTCTTCTAATTCTCTTTCACTCTTCTTACTTTCCAGTCAACTTTGATCTTCAAAAATTTAAACGCAATGTCAATTTTTATCTTCTGTCTTCTTAATTCCTCTTCTTTTATTGTCCTTTCCCCTCACTAAAGTCTTCTAATTCTCTTTCACTCGTCTTACTTTCCAGTCAACTTTGATCTTCAAAAATTTCAATGCAATGTCAATCGTTATCTTCTGTCTTCTTAATTCCTCTTCTTTTATTGTTCCTTCCCCTCACTAAAGTCTTCTAATTCTCTTTCACTCGTCTTTCTTTCCATTCAACTTTGATCTTTAAAAAATTCAATGCAATGTCAATCGTTATCATCTATCTTCTTAATTCCTCTTCTTTTATTGTCCTTATGATATAAGTAGCTGGGTAACCGCTTAGTAATATCAGGTGCTGTATAATTTTTCTTTGTTTTTGAAATTCTGATGACGTTCAAATCCTCCTCTTCCTCAGTTCTGGGTTAATTTCTGAGACTTGTATCAGTAAATCATCATCTCCCCTCTTCAGATCCTAAGAATCTAAAAAATTCTCTGGCCTTAAATAGACAAAGGATTCATAAGGCGTAGAAAATGAATAAGTCAGTCTATTTTTCAATATCTGTCTCTATCTCTCAGATGAGTTATTATGATCACTTTCATTATTTACATTATTCGGACTGTTATCCTCATCTTCATTGAAATATTTACAACGCTTCGGTCGTTGTAAGCTCCGGCTTTCGTCAGGTGATTGGAATCTCGAGCAAAACCTTGGAGAGTTGAGTTAAAGGGAAATAACTGAGACATCCAGAAGTGGCATGGCACGTGGAACTAGAACAATCTGCCCCTGTGGACGAAATAAAGGGTTCAGTTCGAAATTCCAATCACCTGAAGAAGTCCGGAGCGTACAACGGCCGAAAGGTTATGAATATTGCAATGAAGATGAGGATAACAGTTCGAATAATGTAAATAATGCAAATACGGAAGGATATATTGGCTGAAACATTAAAAACAAAGGATTTGAATCATGTAGAGAAAAATGACATAGCTTACTATCTTTGGATCTAGTCACTGGATCTAACCAACGCCTTTATCCACTGGGCCATATGACTTTGAGGGCATCTACGAGTTTTTCGGTGCCTAATGTCTCAGCAACTTTTTTTTTTACTATTGCTCATATTGCAATTTTTTCATTTATCATTAATGTATTTTTACCAGAGCTTATATTGCAATTTTTCTCTTATTATTATTGCATTTTTACCATATCTTATATTGCAATTTTTGTCGTTTTTCATTCTTTTTCTGTAGCACTCCTTATTACTGGTTCACTTATTATATTCATTTCTATGCTTGGTCGGCTCAGGAGAATTTTGTGGTCTAGTGTTGTAACATACCTACGGGCGATAATACAGTAGTAAATACTGTATGTTGTTCTGCAGTTGGAGATTCGTCTCCAGCTGTGCTGGTCAAACTCTCTGCTTACAGGCAGAGAGGATCCCCAGACGTGGCTATGTCGAAGGGCAGTGTTTCATCTCGAGAAACCGCTACCCGGCCCCGTTTTATACGGGATCTACAGGAAATTTTGGCCGAGCCTACGGGTTCGGATACCCCACATTAAATTCGGCCTTGTGCCACATTTGACTACGTGGGGCGGATAGTAGTTATCCTGTAGTTGGAGATTCGTTCCCAGCTCTACCGGAAAGCCGTAGCGTACAACGGCCGAAACGTTGTGAATATGGCAATGAAGATGAGTGTAAGAGTCCGAATAATGGAAATAATGCAAGGAATAAATTTTATTGTTCTCGTTCCCTAATAATGTTTTTCTTATATTCTTTCACTCTTAGTAACCCCCTTCTGCGTTTTAGTGGCTTTGTTGCCTTGCTTGGGGTGAAATGATTAAAAAAGGAAAAATTGTTTTTTTAGAATTCTAACTTTGCTCCCCAATTTCTGATTCCGAGCCGATATCTATTATAGAACCTGCACATCTACTGGTTCGGCCGACCAGTTTGCCAACCTCTTGAGTACCATATCTGGTCATATCTAAAATATATTGTGGCATTTTATACATTTATACAGCGTTGGCGTTTAGCGCTTAAATTTATACTTGACGGGAAACGGGTTAACTTTAAAGGTCGAGATTTTATTAACAGAAAATCTATCAGGCAATTACTTTATGGCCTTTCGATCTAATCGAGAAACAACTCTCTCTCTTCGTTGATCTCTCTCTCTCTCTCTCTCTCTCTCTCTCTCTGTGTCTTTCTCTCTCTCTTTTTCTCGGACTCTCTACTCACTTTGCTCTCTCTTTTGTCTATTTCATTCTTTCGAAATCCGTATTGTTATTTTTTAAAGCGTTTCACTCTTTCTTTAGTTCCCTCTTTCTCATATTCTCACCTGGCATTTCCTCTTTCTTTCTTTCTTTCTTTCTTTTGCACTTCTGATATTTTTCATTCGATTCTCTTTCTTTCTTTCTTTCTTTTATTGTCGTCTGATATTTTCTTTCTTTCGATTTTTTACTCTTCATCTTCTGAATTTTTCTTTTGCTTAAATTTTCTTTCTTTATTTATTTATTTTTTTCGTTTGCACTTCTGATATGTTTTCATTCACTTTTCTTTCTTTCTTTTATTGTCGCCTGACATTTTCTTTCTGTCGATTTTTGACTCTTCTTCTTCTGAATCTTTCTTTTGCTTAACTTTCCTTTCTTTCTTTCTTTCTTTCTTTCTTTTGCACTTCTGATATTTTTTCATTCGCTTTTCTTTCTTTCTGTCTTTCTTTCTTTTATTGTTGCCTGACATTTTCTTTCTTCCGATTTTTTACTCATTTTTCTTTTGCTTCAATTTTCTTTCTTTTTCTTTCTTCCTTTCTTTCTTTCTTCCTTTCTTTCTTTCTTTCTTTTATTGTCGTCTGATATTTTCTTTCTTTCGATTTTTTACTTTTCTTCTTCTGAATTTTTCTTTCACTTAAATTTTCTTTCTTTCTTTCTTTCTTTTGCACTTCTGGTATGTTTTCATTCGCTTTTCTTAATTTCTCTCTTTCTTTTATTGTCGCCTGACATTTTCTTTCTTCCGATTTTTTACTCATTTTTCTTTCTTTCTTTTTCTTTCTTTTTCTTTCTTTCTTTCTTTCTTTCTTTCTTTCTTTCTTTCTTTTAATTTCTCTCTCTCCCCCTGAGATTTTTCTTTTGCTTCTCTTTCTTTCTTTCTTTCTTTCTTTCTTTCTTTCTTTCTTTCTTTCTTTCTTGGAACATTTTACTTTATTTCTCTATGTCGTTCTCTTTCGCTCTGTTGATATTTTTCGTTTATTTCGCCCTCCCTCTCTCTTTCTCTATTTCTCTGTCTGCCTGCCTCTTTCTCTTTTTCTCCCCACCTCTCTCTCTCTCTCTCTCACTCTCTCTCTCTCTCTCACACTTATTCTTCTTCCCCTCTCTCTGGTACACTTTTGCCCTCCTTTTCCATAACCATCCTTATTCTTTCTTTACCACTCTACTTGTTTGCTTCAACTTCTCTTTTTCTATTCGCATTTTCTTCTTTATTTCTTCTTTTATTTTTCCTTCGACCCCACCCTACACTTTTTTTTTTTTTTACTTTTTTCTTCAAGATCTTTCGAAAATGTCACTAAATTATTTCGGGGTGCCAAGTGGTCACACTTAGAGTCAGTCTGTACTGAATTTGTTTTGCATACAATCAAAGACCGGACAGAAATGACAGTTCTTCGCAGGAAGGCCCAACCCAACTCCGTGACCCTAAATTTTCACCGACTCCCCTGTTCACCTGTCCTACTATCTACCCAACCCCGTTCCTTGCAAGTCAACCCGGGGTTAATCACGGGGAGACTTGAAACCTTACGTGGCAACACTCAGGACGGGAATGCAAAAGTTTCCACAACATTGAACACACGCAAACAGAAATAATATAAAAAAAATAGTACGATTACCATCCATTGTACACTTAACAAAACAGAGAAAAGTCAACCTAGACCTAAAGCAAATAATAGTGACTAAATCTCATTGAGACAAAACCATATATTAGACCAATTTCATACCAGACTTGACTATACGGATTGGATTAGCTGTTTAAAAGGATTATCAGATCGCATAGATTATAAGAATAATATAAGATTAAACAGATGAAAATAAAAAAAGTCTTTATTCACATATATTATCAATTAAATCTAAACACTAAATTATATATATATATATATATATATAATATGTGAAAATATATAGAAAATAGGAAGGAACTGGTTAGGTAAATAATCCAAAGTCCCTTAGTATTTTAGTTCGCTTGAAGATGGAACAGACCTTATTTTAACTCAATTTAATTTAAATAATTATATTGAAGTTTTCGGCTCTTGTTTTGAAACATGAGACATCTTATGTAGCGTTTTGGAATCATATTTTTAAATAAATAATTATATATATATATATATATATATATATATATATATGATAACAATTGGGAAAAAGATCTTAGTTTTTTGCCGACTTTTTCAAGTCAAAAGTGAAATCGAAATGTTTTTGCTGTTATAGTTACATTAAAATATTCAACTTTTTAAAAAAAGTGGTGACGCTTCTGCGAAAGCCTCTTTCTGGTTAATGTAAATTTCCTATATACTACGAGCTCATTTTCGTTCCATGTCGACAATATAGTTAGAATTGACCTGGGAATTTAATTATATATATATATATATATGTATATATGTATTATTTGTATATTATAGAGATTTTTCAAGCATAGCTTAGATGTGACACAAGGCCGAAAGTATGGCCACGTCTAAACTATGCTTGGAAAATATCTATAAGATACAAATAGTACATACACACACACACACACACACACACACATACATATATATATATATATATATATATATATATATGTGTGTGTGTGTGTGTGTGTGTGTGTGTGTGTGTGTTTAATTTCTATATGTATTATTTGTATATTGTATATGCGCAGTACTTATTGACTTGTTGGAAAGCGCTCAATATCAGTGAGAGATCTAACATATTTAATCGGATTTATATGAGTTTGTGACCCCTTGTTTCACGCTCTATGAGATCGTCAGAAAAACTGATTTATTTTTTTAAATTTTTGAAACTATGTCAGTTTCCATTTGGTTATGTTCAGTAATGTTTCATGGATGAAAATTTCTCCTCTGTGTCCTTTTCGGGATGGCACTCATACGTACATATATATATATATATATATATATATATATATATATATATATATATATATATATATATATATATATATATATACTAGCAGCATGGCCTGCCGTTGCCAGTGCTTGATTCAAAACTCGTACGACTCATATAGCAATCTTTATCACTCGACTTAAAATATTTTTGCCCTTCCTTGCCTTTAAAGGAGTGCCCTTTGCCGTGATGATGTTGTTACATGCCTTACTTCTTGCCTATATCACACTGCGAATTTTTCTAAGCTCTATACTAAACATTCAATCTGTTACGAAAAAAGAACTAAATAAAATGAACACAAAACGATCAGCTATAAAAAAGGACTCGTAACTGGAAAAACCGAATGAAAAAAGAATGTTAACAACAAATACTTTTTCACACCCAACACAGTTCTGCGGAATCAGAATCAACGTTGAGTTTAAGTAAACGAATGAACTAATTGGAGTAAAGTGCCATGCAGATTTAAATTTTTTCCACTTGTGACGAATGCAGCTATCGATTTTTTTTTTGCATGCTAGCATGCTAGTTAACATTCGTGTCAGTCTGCTGTTGGCTCTCGCGCTGGCCAATAGAATCTTCCTGCCTATTCGTGGCAGCCAGCTATTGACTCTCACTCTGGCCAGTAGAAAATGGCCGCAAACTACATGAAAACTGCCGTAGAAGCATGAAAAAATTGATTATTTCCACTATCGATGGGAGTTGGGAAATGCAAAGTCAGTCTTGGCCTTCCCGCTAACTTGGCGGATCATGTGGGAAGACTGGCTAAAAAATGTAACAAAAGAACGGAATACTTATAGTCAATAGACAAAAAACCATAACCACGTGACTAAATAAGAAAAACAACGGGGAGAGTTGGAGAAAAACCATTTATTCGAAAAAATGACAAAAGAGGGTTGGCGTGGGGGTGGTTAGAGAGAAACACGGATAATAAGGGATAATAACCATTTATTCATCGAAACATACATGAACAGACAGACAAGTATATTTTACACTGGATGTCGGAGGAAATAGTTCATTATCAAATATTGCTTTAATGTCAATGATAAAAACAAAACAATAATTTTTTTAAGCATATCACCCCAAGCAGCGGGGCGTGCCACTAACACGCTGGGAGTAACAGAGAGTGAAAATAAGGAGGATAGATAAAAGATGAACGGAGATCAATCACCAGAGGATGGCGATTGACATGGCATTTAAATTTTTGAAGATTCAAGTTATCAGGGAAGCAAGTAAGTGGAGGGGAATTCCACTGACAGGAAGTGCGAGAAAAGAAACTCTTAGAGTAGAAGTGGCGGTTTCAACAGTAAAAGGGTAAAACCTAGATGTCAATCTAGTAGCTCGCTTAAATTCACGTAACCCGGGCAGCAGGGAAAAAAGCATGTCAGAGCAGTTGCCATGAAAATATTTGTTAAAAAAAAAAAAAAAAAAAAAAAAAGACAGAGGTAAGCCACATCACGTCGGTGAGAAAGTGACTGAAGCCGAGATACCAGGTCAGGGCCGATTACATTGCAGATCTTTCTCTGGATTTTGTAAAAAAGAATTAAAATTATAAAATCATTATCAAATTCTGTCTATATTTCTGAGATGAGGTATTATGTACAGTATTTACATTAGTCGGACTATTGTCCTCATCTTTGTCGCCATATTTGTCACAACGTTTTGCCATGTGTCCTCAAGGACACATGGCACAGTGGATAAAGGCGTTGGTTAGATCCAGTGACAGACCCAAAGAAGGTGAGTTCAATACCTGGTTAAGGCAGTGGAGAACTTTCAGAGGGAAAATTAGCAGGAGATAACTGATAACTGACATCCATCAAACATGGCACGTGGAACTAGAACAGTCTACCCCAGTGATCGAAGTAAAGGGTTCAGTTCGAAATTCCAACCACCTGAAGTAGGCCGGAGCGTACAACGGCCGAAACGTTGTGATAAATATGGCGACAAAGATGAGGAGAATAGTCCGACTAATGTAAATACTGTATCATTATCAAATATATGAGAACATTTTTTATTATTCTAAGTATTTACCCAAGATCTCCCTAACAAGGCGGGGTGTGGCACAATGCCGGTTATTTCACGTGGGGTGATTCCGAGCCGGCAGGCTCGGCAAAAATTGCCCGTAGACTCTGCATAGACGGAGTCGGGTAGCTGTCACCCTCCCCAGACGAGACTCTGCCCTTCGGTATAGCCTCGTTTGGGTTTCTCACAGCTCAGAGGCAGAGAGGCCGACAAGCAGGGCACCAACAAACACAGAGGTTTTACTGCCTTCCTTATTTTTTATTATTTTTATTACTCTCGTTGTTAAAAATATTTGCAACAAGCATTTATAAAGAAAAAGTAAAAATGTCGCTAGTTTTTTTTTAAATTTCTAAATTTAAGGACGCTCATAAATATTCATTAGACGGAAATGTCTAGGCAAACTATGGATGATGCTAAGTGATATAATTTAATGTCTAATAAACAAAAGTGAATATATATGTTTTTTTATATATATATTATATAATGTAATTGATATTTATGTTATTTTAGTTTGGGGTTTATTTATTATATATTTAAAATAATGAAAGGTTACGAAATAAATCGATTTTTTTTATAAAAAATAACTTAAAAGAAGATATATAATATACTGCCCACGCCATCGCTTGACGCATGAGGGTACAGTATTTCAGTACTTGGAAGCGAACAGACTATCCTCACATACGATTTGATTTTAAATAGTAAAGGTTTATGCAGACCCAACTACACGCTAGGTATACACGTCTGAAGTTGCTTGTCTCCGTTTCTACTAAAAAGACGATCGAATCTTTACTGGGAATATGGCGTATATTTTCATATTTTCTAACTTTTATCTTGCATTATTCGCTTTGCGATTTCATTTCGAAGACTGCCCCCGTCTTCAACCATCTCCCAAGCCATGACCCTATTCCATCGTCTACGCCTAGTCATCGCTTGCAATCTGTGCACACTTGCAAAACCCTGCCTTTACTCGACAAAAGAGCGGGGTTACATCCAACTGAGTAGGACGATATATCGGACTGAGTGATTTTAAACTTACGATTTTTTTTTATTTCATATTATTTTGTGATTTTGTTTTGTTTACTTGTTCGATAGCCTATATCGGAAGCATCTGTCAATGATACATCTATAGACATTCTGGCGAGATCCGTCCTTCGGAGATTTCGCATTCAACAAACAATACATATAACAAATAATATGTTCCACTTCCAAATAATGTTTTTTTCCTGACTTTATATTTTTTTCCAGTCAAAAAAAGAATTCCCAAGTTCTTAGAGGCTTGCACCAATTTGGCTTATCTTCGTGATTTGAAGACATGGGACATCTTCAATTCAACATCGATCGTCCATCGATACGCAAAATGTATTGTTTTGTTGTTGTTGTTTTTTTAATTAATATATATATATATATATATATATATATATATATATATATATATATATATAAAGTTATTATTTGTATAAGTCGCTTTTATGTGGTTGTGGTAGATTTTGTTTAGTGGCATATCAAACTCTATGTGTTATTTAATACTGAAATTTAAATATGTTGTATGCAATTTTATGGTGAAAGATACAGAATTTTTAGGCATAATTTTATGCTGAATAGATAGATAGATAGATAGATAGATAGATAGATAGATAGATAGATAGATAGATATGAACAGATACGCAGACACACAAACACACACACACATATATATATATATAGAGAGAGAGAGACAGAGAGAGAGACAGAGAGATAGAGATGTACAGACTTAGAAATGAACAGACTGAGATAGATAGATAGATAGATAGATAGATAGATAGATATGAACAGATACGCAGTCACACAAACACACACACACACATATATATATATATAGAGAGAGAGAGAGAGACAGAGAGAGAGAGAGATGTACAGACTTAGAAATGAACAGACTGAGATAGATAGATAGATAAAGATAGATAGATAGATATGAACAGATACGCAGACACACAAACACACACACACACACACACATATATATATATATATAGAGAGAGAGAGACAGAGAGAGAGAGAGAGAGAGATGTACAGACTTAGATATGAACAGACTGAGATAGATAATGTACAGACTGAGATAGATAGATAGATAGATAGATAGATAGATATGAAAAAACTTTTATATATATATATATATATATATATATATATATAGAGAGAGAGAGAGAGGAGAGAGAGAGAGAGATGTACAGACTTAGATAGAAATTTAGATAGTTATGAACAGACTGAGATAGATAGATATGAACAGAGATAGATACAAAGAGAAACAACAAGCTTGAGATAACTATGAACATAGATAGATATGAACAGACATATATATATATATATATATATATATATATATATATATATATATATATATATATTAAAAACAAGAGAAAAGAGGTGCCGCAAACGTTTTTTGGTTGTAATGTGGTTTTTTTTTTAAATATTATGCTTTATTTTCCATAATTTTACTACACGAGTTTCTGGTCTCGTGACCGTCTTCAGGTAAAAGTGGAGATTTCCACATATTATTAAAAATAATTAATTTTTTTCCTTATGTTTTTCAATGTTAAATATTCTCGATATGAGACATTCTCTGGTTTTGTGTTAGTATTCCGAATGTCTTTCTTGAATTGGCAATGAAGAGTTCTGCGCGAAGGGTCATAAAACAATTAAGGTTGGTCTAAGAAAAATGATGAATTACTTATCGGCATTTTATCTTTTAATGTTTTACTGACCCTTGTGCATTCTTAGATCTGTTTCCATTTTCGTGTGTTTCTGTCAGCATGCGTGTATATATGCGTGCGTATATTTCCCCTCCATACATATACTGTCTTACTATGAGGAATTAGTAAACTCATTTGTACACATACACACATACATAAACATACGCACACACACACTGTCCGACCACAAGGAATCAGTACATACACACACATACATACACATACACATATACTTCTCAAGCTACATGGAACCAGTATAAACATACACATACACACACACATACACACACATACGTACATACATACACACGCACTTCCTAAGTTGTGTGGGGTTTGTGTGCGTGCTCGTGAGTAGTTCCCCTGTTTTGTCAACATGCGTATATATATATGTGTGTATATATATATATATATATATATATATATATATATATATATATATATATATATATGTGTGTGTGTGTGTGTGTGTGTGTGTGTGTATATATATATATATATATTCTTGCCTCATAGATATCCGCATGTGAGCGTGCGTTCATGTATGTGAGTGATTTGATCATTGTATTTGGTCACCTTGTGTGCATGTTGTGTGCATTTGTGTGTGGGGTTATGACCTATTTAGTTCGGGTTTAAATTTGTTTATAAAGTTTTTTTTCTTGTATTTGTAGGTACGAATAATCGTCTGTTTGATATATCGGCATGATATTAAATTTACCCTGGTGTCATTTGAAGATGTGTTGTAATACAAAAAGTTTTCTGTTGTCTGGCAAGTTTATATTGCTTTTGTGTAGGGAGACCCTGTTGTTCAGTTGTTGGCTGATGCCTATATATGACTTCTTACATTTTGTGCATTTATGTACATAAATTACATTTTTGGAGTTGCAGTTTAAGTTTTTATTTATTATGAATGTTTTTGGGGGTTTTCAAAAATGTAGGAGTTTCCTTCTATAATAATGTCACAAACCCCACATCTTTTTTTATTGCATTTTGTGACTCCCTGTATTGTGTGTTGGTTAAATTTAGATGAGGTTAATATGTGTTTTAGGTTTTTTGATTGGCGTTTTCTTTTAATTATTTTGGATGTTTTTAGTATATTATTCAGTTTATTATTCTTGCTAAGTTGATCCAGATTTTTTGTAATTTCTGTGAATATTTCTGGATTGTTTTTGTTGTACGTTGAGACATATGCTAGAGTTTGTTCGACGTTACGTTTCTTTTTATTTCTAAGTTGGTCTAGAGGAATTTTTTTCGCGAGTTCAAAACCTTTGTTTATTAGTATTGTGGGGTAGCCTCGTCTTTTTAGATATATATATATTCAGAGAGAGAGAGAGAGAGAAAGAAAGAGAGATGTACAGAATTAGACAGAAATTAACAGAGTGAGATATATATATATATATATATATATATATATATATATATAGAGAGAGAGAGAGAGAGAGAGATGTACAGACTTAGTGTTATGGTCCGGTTCCTTGTACCACAGTGATAGTCCAAGGTAGAACCAATAAAGAAGAACTCGAACACAGGTATGGAATAACACAGATATATTACAAACAGGAATATATAAAATTTTGGTCTTCAAAAAATAAATTATAATTTCCTCATTATTCAATTACATATTCACCATTTGTTGCAATGACTTCTTGCTATTTATTCACCAGCTCTTCGATGACAATTGAGGAAAATTACGCGGTTTTTTATGTGAAAACTCATTCGATAACTTCTAAAATCATGTTTTTGTCAAGGAATGTTTTCTCCATCAAATCATTTTACAGCATTCCAAAAAATATCATAATTGGTTGGTACAAGGTCAGTAGAATATAGCGATTGGGTGAGAACAGATCAACCAAGATACAACACTTTTTCCTACGTTATTCTATTAATCCACCGTGTACGCTGCGACTGTGATATGTTAATGCACACTAAATTTATTTCGAACTGTCACATATGAGTTGTATTTAGGATGATACGTGCAGTCTGCTTCAACTTTATATTTCTACTTTTATTTCCCCTTGAATTACATTTTTTCTTTTCCAATAAGAATAGATAGGTTCACTTATCATCCAGTTCACACTCCTCCCCGATTTTTTGAACAGAGGTAGATATGTATTCCTTCTTTCTTGTTCAAGGTTGGGTTTCCGGTTCCTTCTAAAGTCTACTTCAAGTCTATACTTCTAATTTCGCCGCGTAAAAATCTGAACTTTTATTTAGTATTGAATTACTTTTTCTTCTGACGATAGTAGATAGGTTCGTCTATCGTTCAGTTCAAATACCATTCCGGTTTATCGCTTGCTTCCAGTTTAGGATTGGGTTTCCGGTTCCTTCTAAAGTCTACTTCAACTCTATACTTCTAACGTCTCCGCCTAAACTCTGAAATGTCATTTATTTATTTTCTTCCTTCAGTAGGAATAGATAGGTTTTTTGAATAGGAGTAGAGGTTTATCCCTTGTTTCCTGTTTAGGATTGGGTTTCCGGTTCCTTCTAAAGTCTACTTCAACTCTATACATCTAACGTCTCTTCCTAAACACTGAAATGTTATTTATTTATTTCCTTTCTTCAGTAGGAGTAGATAGGTTTTTTGAATAGGAGTAGAGGTTTATCCCTTGTTTCCTGTTTAGGATTGGGTTTCCGGTTCCTTCTAAAGTCTACTTCAACTCTATACTTCTAACGTCTCCAGCTAAACTCTGAAATGTTATTTATTTATTTTCTTCCTTCAGTAGGAGTAGATAGGTTTTTTGAATAGGAGTAGAGGTTTATCCCTTGTTTCCTGTTTAGGATTGGGTTTCCGGTTCCTTCTAAAGTCTACTTCAACTCTATACTTCTAACGTCTCCGTCTAAACTCTTAAATGTTATTTATTTATTTTCTTCCTTCAGTAGGAGTAGATAGGTTTTTTTGAAAAGGAGTAGAGGTTTATCCCTTGTTTCCTGTTTAGGATTGAGTTTCCGCTTCCTTCTAAAGTCTACTTCAACTCTATACTTCTAACGTCTCCACCTAAATGCCTGATCTTTTATATCCTTTTGAATTAATTCTCTTTTTGCGGTAGGAGTATGTAGTTTCGCCTATCGTCCGGTTCATACCCCTCTCCGTTCTTTTGATCAGCTGTAGGGCTTTATGTCCTGTTTCTGGTTTAATATCATGTTTATGTTTCCTTCTCTTTTACTTCCGTTTGCTTTTTACGTCCTCGTGGCATCATCTTCTTTCATGATTTGGTACCGCTTCCTCTGTAATCCTCTACCTCGAGTGACTCTTGGGACTTGTATAGGGTGAATATCAATGTAAAAAATGTTACAATGTATTCTCCAAAAATTAATTATGACTTAACCTTATAGCGCCATATGGATGTTTGTCTCTCCTTAATCATTAATAACAAAGGACAACTCTAAATTCAAAACTATGAAAAATTCGATGGAAACCACAAGAACTATAATCGAAATGCTCATTTTACATATACTGATAAAAAAAGAAATCGTGGAGAGCCATTACTGCTATTGTCATGAAAAGACATTGATTTTGAAGAGTAAGGATCTTGAAGGACTCTTAGAAATACTTTTCCTTCAAAATTATTCGCCATCAGAAGCTAAAATCCCACCTCCTCCTCTAAGTAGCCGCGAAGTGATCTTGTTTTGTTGCTTAAAGATGAAATATTTTCATTTTGACGATTATTTTCTCATCTTACTGCTGGTTTTCGTCACAAAAATAAAGATGTCTTCCCTGTCTTTTTCCTTGCCTCTCTAAAAAAAGAAAAGAAAAGAAATAGAAAAATATGGATCATTAAACTAGTATCCTTACCTTTTTGTTTTAATCACTGTATTCCGGCCGGTTGGATCTCTGTCCTTCTTTAAGTGGCTACTCCAGCGACCCGTCTGCACTTTTTTCTGGAACATTCGGCCCATCACCTGTCCAAACGACAAATACATCTGTGGCACTGTTTAAATAAGAAAAGTTCACATAATATAAAATACACCGTAGAAGACTGAAGAGCATATCGGTCGAAACAACAAATGTGAGGACAGTATTTATAACGATTCATTAAATAACAAAATATTTTTGCTATTTTTTAACAAATAATTTCTTATAAATAAATTTTAATTCACCGATAAAAACGATTTAAAATATTCCTCTTAAAAGAAAGGAGATTTTATATATTGCAATATGAACTAAATTAATACAGTCTATGGTCACAATATGACTAACCGAATCCCGCAAAGACAAATTAAAATTACGATGCATATATGCAGATGAATTATAAACAAGGACGCTGTTTGACAAGAGAGAAACACGTAAGCGCCCGTTTTTCTCGTGATATAAAGGTAACGCCCTTTGAAACTAGAATGAACTCTCCAGAACGCAGGCCTGGTCTAGGGTATATGGAGGCTGTGCGCTACCCAGCCAACAGGGCATCCATCTCGGTCGTTCCGGTAAGATTCAAAAGTATACAAGGTATTACATTTGGCTTGACCTCAAGACGGTTTGGATGCAGGAGTTGCCGGAAAGGTTTCAGTGTTGAGAGCCAACCGCCTTCGGAATTCCACTCAGGATTTCTCTCTAGATTTATTTCCATAGCCTTTTCTGTATTTTGGATATGACTGAAAGATAGCGGAGGTTTAAAATTTTCCTTCCCCTAGATGGACTGACATCCTGGGCTGTCGAACTCCATCTACCCGAAGCAGCTGGTTATGAGGCGCCAGTGGTCCGCCTTCGCCCATTCTCCGGCTTGTAGCTAGATTTAGTTGTCAGAGGCTATTTAGAGAAGACGACAAAAAAACCTTACAGTATACCAAAAAGATCATCGCTAATCACTGTAATAAAGAAAATTAGAGAGTCGTCATCGATCAGGTTATAAAGGAATACGGCATTAAAGAAATCAAATGCTGGCAAACAAAGATATTTTAGGGACTAATTACCAAATTCAAGACGTCGTGGAGGTCTATATCTGATTTATTTCCCGTACAGTAGGCGTCTATTTATCTCACAAGATAAAGATAGCATCCTGTGTGGTCACAATTCAGTCTTTCGGAGTGATCTCTCCAGGGCGTAGGTCTGGACAATGGTATATAGAGGCTGTGCGTTCCTCAGACCATGCCTCACTCCCTCTCGGCAGTACCGCCCATATTCAAATACACAGCAATACATTTGGGGGTCGGCTTGGCTGCAGGATCCTAGGCAGAAGGCAGGGGAATAACACTTGGATTCGAGGAAGAGCGCACATATACTACACTCTGATCCTAGGCAGGGCATTGCATTTGAGGTCGGCATGGCTGCAGGATTTACCGAAAAGTTCTGTGTTGACAGCCAACCGCCTTCGGGGTTCCACTCCGGGTTTTACTGTCTGGATTTATTTCCATAACTTTTTCCGTGTTTTGAATATAATCACAAGGCAGTGGAGGTTTAAAATCAGGGTTTTCCTTCCCCTAGATAGACTGCCCTCCTGGGCTGCCAAGCTCCATCTACGCGAAGCAGTTGGTTATAAGGCACCAGTTTTCCGTCTTCGCCCCATCTCAGAAGCTGTTTGAGACGCACTTAGTTCTTAATTTACTTTTTATATATTGTCATGGTTGCCCTTTCTGGTCTTTTTAGAATAAATAAAAATGTTAATTTTTTTTTTCTAATCCTAGGCAGAAGGCGAGGGAGTGACAGTTGGATTCGAGGAAGAGAGCACAGATACTACACTCTGATCTTAGGCAGGGCATTGCATTTGGGGTCGGCTTGGCTGCAGAATTTACCGAAAAGTTCTGTGTTGACAGCCAACCGGGTTTTCTGTCTAGATTCCCTTCCATAGCCATTTCCGTGTTTGGATATGACCGTAAGGCCGCAGAGGTATAAAATCAGAGTTTTATTGATAAAGTATTTATATTTATTTTCACCGAAGGCATGAACTTTAATTTAATAGACTTTCCTATTTACAGTTTGTTTAGTTGACAGCCTGTTTTGAATGTGGCAATATTTGTTTTTAATCTTTTCATCCCAAGTAAGGCGATAATGCAACTAAGACGCAAGGCGATTAAAAAAAGTAAAAATGAAAGAAAATAAGACCGATAATTGGATAGAGGGGATTGGGGAAAAGAAAAAAAAGGAAACGTGTTCAAGTTTTGAAGATTGTAGTTATCAGGGAAGCATAAAATCGGAAGGGAGTTCTATAGATAGGAAGTACGTAAAAAGAAATTTACATATATAAAGACATTTCTATGTTCATACATTCTTTTTATAGATACAAATATTTAAGTAAATGCTCTGTTTATAATAAACAGTGTTAAACAACATTTACCGGCCTGAGCGTCCGAGAAATTTTCACAGAAAATATTCGTCCTCCGACAGGATTCGAACCTGTATCTTATACGGAACCGTCATATAGCCTGACGTGCCTTAACCGATTTGGCTACAGAGGAGCGTTCGGTTAGCAAGGTCGATTTTACTGTCTTTAAACTACCATCTTCCATGATTCTCTCACGTACATTCATATCTTCTCAAAGCGTATCCAAATGTAAACAAATGACGTCATACATTATGAAATGGACAAAGTCCGACAACTATTTTAAAACATTTTTATGTTTATCCATTCTTTTTATAGATACAAATATTTAAGTTATATTCGTCATTTGTGTCTCAATCGGTTGAGGCACGTCAGGCTATATGACGGTTCCGTATAGGATACAGGTTCGATTCCTGTCGGAGGACGAATATTTTCTTCAATAATAGTTTACCATGAAGTCCTGTAAAATGAAAGAAATTATTAAACGCCAAAATAGGTTTTTGTCAAAATTTTTTTTCCAAACAAATCAGTTTATTCAAATTTCATCGATTGGTTTGTAAAATTGAACGAAACGTAGTTTGTAAATCTTGACAAAAAAATGTTAGCAACAATTTCAACAAAAATAAATACTATATGGATTTCAACATTAAAAATTCAAGTTTTTTAAATTTCTGGAATGAAGTTTTTAACTTAGAAACATTTAAATAAAAAGATCAAAGTCATGGGGAGAGCGTTTTATTTCTAAACATTTCTCAAATTTCAAATTAAAATTAAAACATTTTAATGTTTACTTCTTTGTCGCTAATTATATCAATTACTTCCTATTATTCGTTTACAGAAATTCTTGTGAAATATTTAGTTTAAAAAATTTCATTTTTTTTAAAATTTTTTCAAAAATGCAATCCTGTCAGTGTGATGGCGTAAGTTCAGTTTTGTGAAATAAGAAAAAAAAACCTTGAAGATGAAAAATTCAGAATAAAAGGTATTTTTTAAAATTTAAGCTTAACTTCACAAAAAGTCTTTAAATCAGATTATTGTCTATATAATAGTCATCAGTTTGCGTATTTTAAAAATGGGAAAAATATGTAAAAAGGGCGTATATCAACTTAGATCATTTTTTTTTAGAATCACATCAATGAATGGATCGCCGAGAAAACATATTTTCTTAAAAAATAGTTTATTTCACTTGTCATGTGAAAAAAGAATTCTTATTTTTAAAATTTTAAGATGTCTAGAATTAAAAGTTTTTTTTTTTTTAAACTTAGAAACATCTAAATAGAAAGATCAAACCATGGAGAGAGCGTTTCATATATCTAAACGGAAATCGTCTTTGACAGACATGACAAATTTAGATGAGATGATGGATGCTGACTGTTTACAAATGTTGTAAAAATATTTGCTCACACCTATAGTATGGGTGTCAAAACTGATGCAAATCTTTTCAGTTTCATATTCACAGTCACCCTTTAACTCTCCAATTAACCCAATCTCTTTGCTTGGCTCTTTACTGCTGTTCCAGGTGCCCTAGACACAATCTCACCCCTGACATACCACAAATTCCGTCGCTCACAGGCAAGGTTTTGACATTTTCCAATCTCTTTCACTTGGTGGGGTGCTGTTTTGACAATTTCTTTTTTTTTCGCTGATCCGGTGTCTTGGATCAGGTCCACTCATTTGGGATTAGGTCCACTCGTTTGGGATTAGGTCCACTCGTTTTGGATTAGGTATGGATTCCCAGTGAATTATGCTTTAATCTCAAATACATCTTCTCGTCTGTATTTTCAAACCATTTTTGTTTGTATAGTCGAACCGAATTCGTTTACTTCATCTCTTACATTGTTTGTTAGTCTTTTAAAAATGCTTATTGTTTGCAATATATAAAGGTTACCAACTCCTGTTTTTAGTTCAGTACACAAGTTCATAAGTAAGATAGGAAGATTGTGTTGCACCAATCTACCAAGTAGGCGGTTTTACTTTTGGAAATCAATATTCAAAATCCTTAATGTTACCAAGGCTTGAACACCAATCATTGGAATCGTGGGAAATTTAGATCGAATCTAGAATCTGGACTACACATCATTTCATAAGAAAAGACAAAGAGAATGTTTTTTAGATTAGCTAAAAATAAATTGATTTTTGTTGTCTGTTTTACAATGCTTAATTTAAGACAGGTTAAAAAAAATTGATGATAAAAAAATCAGTTTTGTCTAGACAAATACAAAAAATATAAAAGAACATTAATGTAACCAAGCCAAGACTTAGCACGAACTTAAAAATGTGGGATCTGAAGGCGGAATAAATACAAAAAGAAATGGGGTGGGGGCGGGGGATTTTGCCACACGCATTCTTTTTTTTTATTCAGGATCAAATTACAAATGCACATAAAAGTGTCTTGGATTAGGTTCAATCGTTTGGATTAGGTCCGATCATTTTGGATTAGGTCCGGCCGTTTTAGATTAGATCCAGTCATTTTGGATTAGGTCCGATTATTTTGGATTAGGTCCGATCATATTGGATATGGTTCGGTCATTTTGGATATGGTTCGGTCATTTTGGATAAGGTATAGTCGTTTTAGATTAGATTCAATCATTTTGGATTAGGTCCGATCATTTTGAATTAGGTTCGGTCGTTTTAGATTAGGTCCGATCATTTTGGATTAGGTCCGATCATTTTAGATTAGGTCCGATCATTTTAGATTAGGTTCGGTCATTTTGGATTTGGTCCGACCATTTTGGATTAGGTTCAGTCGTTTTAGATTAAATCCAATCATTTTGGATTGTTCCGATTATTTTGATTAGGTCCGGACATTTTGTATTAGGTTTAGTCATTCTGGATTAGTTCCGATAGATTTAGATTAGGTCCGAAAATTTTGGATTAGGTCTGCTCATTTTAGATTAGGTCCAATCATGTTGGATTAGGTCCGGTCATTTTGGATTAGGTCCAGTTGTTTTAGATTAGGTTTAATCATTTTGTATTAGGTTCGATCGTTTTAGATTAGGTTCGGTCATTTTGGATTAGATCCGTTCGTTTTGTATCAGATCCGGTCGTCTGGGATCTTCACTGAATCTTACTTTAATCTTAAATACATCTTCCTGACTGTATTTTCAAACCATTTTTGTTTGTACAGTCGAACCGAATACGTTTGCTTCGTTCCTTATTACTTTGTTTTTTATTCTTTTAAAATGTTTCTTGTTCGCAATAAAGAGAAATGTTACTAAGTTCTGTTTAGGCCAAAGGTCTTTTCTGTTAATTCACCCTAAAATATTAATTCACCCAAAAATATAAAGAAATTATATTTGCTAAAATTCACACCAAATTCTCTTAGAGCAAGGAACTTCTATTGAACTCCAATTGGCTTGGCCTTTACAATCGCCCCAAATGAGGGTAACTTGGGTGCACTATATGTGGGGTCTACATTCGCGCTTACCCCAATAAAAAAGCCAAAACAGATCTTTTTTCATTTTTTTTTAAATTGTAAAAAATTCCTTGTAAGTACCTTGAATAGTATCTACATTTACGAAATATGAATAAATCCCAGATTTTTAGTATTTTTTTCATTCTGAGGAATTGAACTTGTTGCAAGTTAAACAAATTTTGATTTAACATTTCAAAAGAATATCAAAAATTTAACAAAAGAAAAACTTTGATTTAAAATTTCAAAAGTGTCAAAAATTTAATAAAGAAAAACAGATAAAACTTAAATTAAAATTTATATTTCCTTGGGGTGATTTTATATTTGCGATAAGTAAGTGTTGGGAGCGAATTAGCAGAAATGGTACTGGTTCAGTACTCAATTTCAGAAATAAGATAGGAAGATTGTGTTGCACCAAGCACACAAATAAGCGGTTTTCACTTATGGAAATCAATATTCAAAATCCTTAATGTTACCAGGGATCGAGCACCAATCAATTGTGTGAAATACAATTTAGATCGAATCTACAATCTGGACTACACATCATTTCATAAATAAAGACATTGTTTTAATTTTAGTTCAGCTAAAAATAAATTGATTTTTGTTGTCGATCTTACCCTGAAATCTGATGACAAAAAAATCAGTATTGTCCCGACAAATGAAAAAAATCTAAAAGAACATTAAGAATTTAACCGTACCGAGAACTTAGCAAGAAAATTGAAAAATTTGCCGATTGTGCCACACACATGCAGTTTTTTTAATGTTTGTCTTTTTTATTCAGGATCAAATTACGAATACCCATAAAAGTTCTCCACAGGTTAATTTATACGGT
>CAHIKZ030000766.1:400000-415000 GCA_903632075.3 Acanthosepion pharaonis
CATGTAAAGATTTAGAAGTCGCACGATACGCGAGATCGTGCGTTTCATGAATATATATATGGTGTCTATATATATATATATATATATATATATATATATATATATATATATATATGTGTGTGTGTGTGTGTGTATCTGTGTGTCTGTGTTTGTGTCTCTGTGTGTGTGTATCTGTGTGTCTGTGTTTGTGTGTGTGTATATATAGATAGATTATTTGACATGCTGTTACTTATATATGTACTGATATGTATGTGTGTGCATGTGAACACACACACACACATATATATATATATGTGTGTGTGTGTGTGTGTGTGTGTGTGTGTGTGTGTGTGTATTGTGTTGTATCGATATGCATACAACAGAATATGTTAGCTCTATCACTGATATTGAGCGCTTTCCACTAAGTACTGTACATACAAAAGCCAAAAATATACATACGTACATATATATATATATATATATATATATATATAGATAGAGAGAGAGAGAGAGAGAGAGAGAGAGAGAGAGAGAGAGAGAGCGTCTCCTTTTAAATTAAAATATATGAACGTTGGAATTGTACTCTATTCGTTCTCCTCCTTACCTGTATGTATATGTATATATATATATATATATATATATATATATATAGATAGATAGATAGATAGATAGATAGATTCTTTTTTAATATTACCCGTATTTTAAAGATCTGAATAGTTCTTAGAACATGAATTCGTTGTCAAGCTTTTTGAATTTTCCTATACTTTATTTTGATTGGTCATTCTAGCTTTTGTAACAACGTTTTCCCCTTGCGAAAGATCGTTAATTAATTTGAAACTTTTAAAACCATTTATTTTACATTCAACATCATCAGTTGATAAGACACCGGAGGTGTTAAAACAAAATGGCTATTTTTGTAGGGATTTTATAACACATTTATATTATAATTTTTTTTAAATAAATATATATATATATATATATATATATATATATATATATATATATATGTAAATGTCTGTATGTATGTTTGTGTGTGTTTATGTGTACGTGCCTGTAATTAACTGACCCTCCTCTTACAAAAAATTTAATCACTTAGTGTAATATAAGAAAACATTGTTTTTTTTGGGGTTTTTTTCTTTACAGGAAAAATATATTAGCTTTCGAAAATCATTTCCCAAGATTCAAATTAAAATTAAAAATTTTTCATCCTTATAAATTTTGGCGCTAATGACATCATTTACTTACTTAGTTTCATTTATAAATATTATGAAGTGCTTAAAAACTTGCAGTTTCTTTTTGAAACTTTTAATCAGTTCGTCTGGCGTTAAAAGGCTGCAATTTATGAAAGGAACAAAAATAAAAATAAATAAATATAAATAAAAATAAATAAATTTTAAACTTCAAAATTAAAATGTATCATACGATTTTTAAAAAAATCTTTGTATCAGAATATTGACTGTCGTTTTATAGTCATCTCTTTTCTCATTTTAAAAATGAAAAAAGGGCGTTTGTCATCTTCATACGTGAATCTTTGTCTTCCTTGAATGTATCCCGTTTCTACAGCTCACTTCTCCTGTCGCCTTTCTCACTGCATTTCTAAGGTGACGCTTAGTCTTTTTATTAACTTTCAGCATTTTGGGTGAGAATCCTTGTCTTTCATATATTTGCACTTTTTAACTGCAGTCTACCTGAGCTATTTTCCAAACGATGTTTTTCCTTCTGAAATATATTTGTTTTTTTGTTTTTTTAGATCAAGAAAACACCTTTTTGTTCTCTTTGTCACGGTATTTCAACTGCATTGTTAGTAATACCAAATGTCTTATCAAACGGAATTTGTTCTCTAAGACTAGAAAACTAACTTTTGTTTAGCACTTCTCGCCCGTTGTAAACTACGGTCTTCATTTTTTTTACTCTTTTATTCGTGAGACGTGGCTATTTTTTGTTTGTTTACTATTTCGTATTTGTTCTTCCAGACTAGCTTCTTTGAGCTTCTTGAAAATGAAGAATACGATATTTCAAAAAATTGTAGCCTGGCGATACAAGTTGTATCAAAATATTTTCTATGTAACGGACATTTTATCGCTAGTTTCAAAGATGAAAAACACACAAAAAGGGTGTAAGGAAACATAAGGAAACAATGGTATTTTTTCATCGATTATTATAAATCGATCAAACATAAAATGGCTGATAAAAATCAGTAGAATGAAAATCAGTAAAATGAAAATCAGTAAAATGAAAATCAGTAAAATGAAAATCAGTAAACAAAAATCAGTAAATAAAAATTAGTAAAATGAAAATCAGTAAAATGAAAATCAGTAAAATAAAAATTGATAAAATAAAAAGCAGTAATATAAAAATCAGTAAAAATCTGTAAAATAAAAATAAGTAAAATAAAATAAATAAACAATAATCAGTAAAACGAAAATTAGTAAAAAGAAAATCAGTTAAATAATAAACAGTAAAATAAAAAAGCAGTAAAATAAAAAGCAGCAAAATAAAATTCAGTAAAATAAGAAGGAATAAAACAAAAATTAGTAAAATATATAACAGTAAAATAAAGATCAGTAAAAATAATACTCTGTAAAATAAAAATCATTGGTACAAAATATTGTTATGGATAACTGTGAATGTAAAAAAAAAATCAACAATATTTACTCACTTCCTTTATTAGACATTAAATTATATCACTTAGCATCCACCATAGTTTAAACTGACTTCCTGTCCTAAGAATTCCTTTTGAGCGTTGTTAAATTTTAAAATTTTGTAAACCGAACGATCATGTCCCAAAATAAAATATATCTTCCTTTAGAAAGTTTATCAGATGACGAAACACGTTGGCAAAAAATAGTTTTCCTTTTGTCTAAAGACAAAAACAACACACACACACACACACACACACACACACACACACACACACACACACACATATATATATATATATATATATATATATATATATATTTATAGGAAACGGATTGAGGCTTGATGGGTTTTCATTTTATGTCCAGGAAACAGATGAGGCCCCTCAAAACCAAAGGTTTTTATGATAAAAAATGCAGACATTTTTTTGTGTTTTTAGCAGAAAATATCATTCACATTCCATTAATTAACTTATACCTTTTAGATAAAACAGACGGCTACCCGTAAAAAAAGACACTTCGGAAAATATCTCTGCCGTTAAAAAGTTGAATGTTCGTCACTTTAATAAAAAGCTTAATTTAAACAACGACATCAACTGCATCACTTTAGAAATTTTATTTTCCTAATTATTCTTGATTATGAAAGGGTTTAATTCACTTTAATGTAAGAATTTATAAATTAATATTATTAACAATTACGATTTTTTCCTCGAAATAAATACACTTATAAAGACGAATAATCTTTGAATAAATGTCAGGTAATATTTTTTACAGCTGTACAATAATTTGCTTCGATTGAATAAAAAATGATTGTCTCATAAAATATCACCTTATTCATTCACTTCAAAACGTCTTTAAAACATTTCCTTGATATTAAAAAAATATATATCAATTGATTTTCTTTCTGACCTTAAAAAAGCAATTATGTTTTACTATGAATTTTTTTAATATACTTTCAGTTAAAATCAAGGTTTTTATAATCAAAACATGCAGCCATTTTTGTGTTTACGACAGATGTTTCTTCATTATCAACTTTTTTAATTAACTTGTATCTTTTAGATAAAACCGAAGCATTCCTGTAACACATACCGTTTGAAAAACATTTCTACAGTGAAATGTTCAAGTCCGTTTTTAATTATCTTTTAACCAAATAAACGACTTTACTATTGTCAAAAATGCAGATATTTTTTCTTTTATTATCACGTATTAATTCAATATTAATTTTAAGCTTTTAATTAGACTCAAGATAAATATTGTGTTATGCCAAAGGAAAGGTATTTGCAAAGTTTAATGAAATGTCTTCAAATTGAAATGTGTTAATTCACTTGTATATAAAAATCAAAGTTGATATTCAAAGAAATAAAACCATAATTAGAAATATTTAAAAAAAATATTTATTCTTAATTATTAAAGTTTTGAAGCTTCACGTAAGAAACTATATATATATATATATATATATATATATATATATATATATTAAGACATATTCCTGGAATTAAAATCTTTCCTTAACAACAACAAAAAAGATATATACGAAAAATAATCTCGAATTAAAATCGTACTGTGTAATTTTTTAAAATTTAGACTTTTAAAATTAATCTAAAATTAATTTAGATATTTCTTATTTAAAATAGACAGAAAAAAAGGATCATAGCTGAAAACGATTTAAACCCTTTAAAAATAAAAATTAAATTTTCTAATTAAATCTTGAAATATTTGTGATTATTTTATTCTTTATTTTAATCGTTTGGAAAATAAAAACGTACAAATAAACATTACTATTGAACTAGCCAGATGCAACCGTCATTTCTGTTCTAACACTTTCTCTTCCCGCACTTTTACCTGTGGGTCTCCTTTCCTATTTCTTGCTTCCCTGTCAACTACAATCTTCAAAAATTTAAATACAATGTCAATCGCCATCTTCTGTCTGCCTGAACCTTATTCCTTTTTCCTTTACACACTTCTCCCTACTAAACTCTTCTCATTCCCTTCCATTTTCAGTCATCCCATAGTGGCATTATCGCCTTACTTGGGGTGAAATGATTAAAAAAAGAAAGAAAGAAAAAATTTGATCTTGGTCGTAAATTTCAATTTAAATTTCAGAACAGAAATTACTGGAATAGATATTAATTGTATAATTTATATACATATACACACACACACACACATATATATATATATATATATATATATATATATATATATATATATATAGTGATTTTCCAAACGTAGCTTAGATGTGGCACAAGGCCGAAAGTATGGGGCACTATTATTATATATATATATATATATATATATATATATATATATATATATATTAGTGTATTTAGGCAGCAATCCTTCTTTCATGCACATTTCATTAAATATGACAGACAAGGTGCTTTGATTTAGTTTTTCTGTACAATTTCTAATGTCATCTAATAATTTATATAAAAAACTGTCCGAATGTTCTTTTTATCCGAGCGCTTTCGGCTATACATTTAGCCATTTTCAAGGATGAAATATTTTAACTGTTAAATAAGAAATATTTTGTTGCATGTATGTATTTATATAAGGCATGGATTTCTTTAATTCTTGAAAAAGTTCCCCCAAACCGAAAATTCGATTTTACCTCATATGCAGTAAGGGTAAAAATTTAAAATATTACAAAAACTTTATTTTTCAATTTCCTAATAATGTCATTGGATAGTACTTATGCATTTTTAATGCAATTAACAGTTTATGGCTGCAGCATCACACACAGCCTTATAAATAAGCAAACTTGCAGATACTTTATTTTTCAATTTTTTGATGATGTTATTCGATAGTATTTATGCCTTTTTAAGGAATTTAACAGTTTATAGCTAAGGCACAACATACAAACTTACATATAAATATATATAAGTTTTAAAAGCTTCCGTTAAGTTCTAAAAATGATCCAGGAAGTTTTACAAATGCAACAGAATGTCATAGTACTATTATAGTTATGTACGATTTTAAAAATTTTGTGTTGATTTGGGTGACATTTAAAAAAAAAAAATAAGTTGTTTTAAACCCTTCTTCATTATTTTTTAAAACTATTCATAGAATTATGATACAGGAAATCAATTATTTTACAAAAAGTGAAAAACCCTAACTTATATATATATATATATATATATATATATATATATATATCAAGAACATAAAATATCTTTATATATATATATATATATATATATCTGCATATAAATATGTGTGTGTGTATATATATACATATAATATCTGTATATATATATGTGTAGTTCAGTATATATATATATATATATATATATATATATATATATATATGAACTGAAAAACATAAAATAAAAAAACTGAACTGAAAGATTCATACGTCGAAAAACGACGGGAGTCCATCATACACACACACACACACACACACACACACACACACACACACACACATATATATATATATATATATATATATATATATATATATATATATATATATATGTATTCGAAGAGGTTTGGTTAAATAATTTTGTCGTATCAGATCGATTAGTTTTCATTGTGTTCCTTTCAAGTTTGCTGGTTAACTTTTGAGGGAGACTTAGAAAATTGAGTAAGAAAATTAGATTTTATTTTCCCAAGCACTTTCAATCTCATCTGAGACCATAAGGGGGTTAAGATGGTTCTGTCTATGTATATACGTTTCTCTGTCCTTAAATGCTTATGAAAAATATCATATATATATATATATATATATATATATATAAAGAGAGAGAGATAGTGATGGAGAGAGAAAGAAAGAAAGAGAGAGAGAGAAGTATCAGTCCATGCCTTTCTATGAGAAACAAATCGTTTAAACTCATCGATTATTTTTCCTTTTCTCATTTCGACAATAAATTATTTACCATATCAGAAGATCCATTTAACTGATATATTTTATTTACTTATGGCCTCAAAAAATATTTGATTAATTTAAGAATATATTTGCATGCATTAGAGGTGTTCAGAAAAAAACAATTTATTCGAAACTTTTTTAATAGAATTTTATCTGCTCCATTTTTTGCTGGCATATATTATTTGAAAGAACCACTCGAGAACCAGCCCCGATTTGAGAAACAACCTTTGCGTCTTATAACCTCGTCAACTGTACAATTTCTGGGAAACAAAGAAAACACCTTCTTATATACATGTATAATACCTATTACATTGTTTACATTATTCGGACTATTGTCCTCATATTTTTCGCCATATTTATCACAACGTTTCAGCCGTTGTACGCTCCGGCCTTCTTCAGGTGGTTGGAATGTCAAACTGAACCCTTTATTTCGCTCACTGGGATAGACTGTTCTAGTTCCACGTGCCATGTTTGCCATAACCAACGCCTTTATCTAATATGGCGAAAAAGATGAGGAAAATAGTCCGAATAATGTAAATAATGTACATAATACCTCATCTCAGAAATATAGACAGATACTGTAAACAAAAGATGAGGACAATAGTCCGATAATGTAAATAATGTACATAATGTCTCATCTCAGAAATATACAAAGATGAAGGGTGATAAAATGGTCCAAAGATGAGGACAATATCCGAATAATGTAAATAATGTACATAATACCTCATCTCAGAAATATACACAGATACTGAAGGGTGATAAATATGACGAAAAAGATGAGGACAATAGTCCGAATAATGTAAATAGTGTACATAATACGTCATCTCAGAAATATAGACAGATACTGAAGGGTGATAAATATGGCGAAAAAGATGAGGACAATAGTCCGAATAATGTAAATAATGTACATAATACCTCATCTCAGAAATATAGACAGATACTGAAGGGTGATAAATATGGCGAAAAAGATGAGGACAATAGTCCGAATAATGTAAATAGTGTACATAATACCTCATCTCAGAAATATAGACATAATACCCTTTAATTGTTTTTTTTTTTTCAATAAAACGTTGTCGAAATTATATTTTATTGATGATCCGAGATAATCTGATGAGGTGGTCTTCATACCAAGCACTTCATAATAACGGAGAAGCTCATGCCTTGGCCCTAAATATCTCCAAAGTGTTTGATAGGGTTTGGTATGCCGGCCTTCTTCGCAAGCTTCAGGGTTATGGAATTTCAGGTCGATTGTTTGACTTAATACAATCATTCCTGTCAAACCGTGTATTGAAGGTCGTTCTCAACGGATTCTCCTCCAGCTCCTATCCCACGAACACAGGTGTTCCCCAAGGCTCCATCCTAGGCCCTACTCTGTTCCTTATCTTCATTAACGATCTTCCTGATGTCATAGGTTCCCAAGTAGGCATCTACGCGGACGACACTACTATTTACTCATGCCTCAAAAACAAATCTAGTGTCGGTGACAAAACTAACCTGGCCGTTTGTCTTGAAAAGGACCTTTAATTGGGTGTGGACTAGGGCAGGTATGGGCTGATTAACTTTAATGCTTCAAAAACAAGACTGCTCTCTATTACTCACCAGAGAGAACCCTAACCCCTGCCCCCATTAGAATGTCTGAGCGCTCATCTCCACGAGAGCACCTCTTTGCGACTACTCGGTCTCACACTGTCTGCTGACCTGAGATGGAACAAATACATTGAGTCAATAGATTCGTCCACCGCAAGGAAAGTTAGCTACCTGTGCCGCGCCAGGAAATTTTTCTCCCCGGAATCGATCCTTCAAATCTACAAATCAACCATTTGCCCTTGCATGGAGTATTGCTGCCATATATGGTCTGGAGCCCCTTCTGTTTGTCTCAAGGTCCTTGATAAAATCCAAAGACAGATATGCAATGTAATTGGCCCTGTTCTGGCATCTCGTCTGCAGTCGCTCTCTCACAGACGTGCCGTCACCTCCCTCTGTCTTTTTTACAAATACTTTCACTGTAACTGCTCCGATGAGCTTCTTTCGCTGCTTCCCAGACTTCGTGAATTCAAGCGTTCAACTAGGCTGGCATATCGCTCTCATCCTTTCACTGTCGAAACTGTTAAATGTAGCCGTCTCTTCTACTTCAATAGCTTCATGTCTCGCACTTCTCGCCTGTGGACCCCCCCTTTTCCTGTTTCCCTGATAGCTATAATCGCCAACTATTCAAATGTAATGTCAATCTTCGTCTCCAGATGCCCTGATCTATCCCCCTAACCTTCTCTTCATCCTTTCCTCTATCACTCCTCTTTGCCCTTGCTCCAACTCTCTGTAACACCTTGCGTGCTAGTGGCTTCCCGCCTTGCTTGGGGTTGAATGCTTAAAAGAAAAATATTTTCAACTTTTGATTTAATGCCATGCAGGTTTTTACGGGCAGTAAATGTGCTTACCTCTTTCAGCTAACACTAAGGAGATGTGTCAGATTGGATTGTCTGAAAGAAACTCGCTTTTTTATTGTCATGACTCTCAGATGCTATGGATTCCGAGTGCATATTCATTTTGAAGGTATTTGTCGAGGTGACAACGCGCAGTGAGAAGTGATTTTAAACGTCATCACAAAGAATCTAATCGGCAGCGTCCGTAAAGCACCTCGGTAGAAAGTCGTTTAATATCAATAAAAATTACGCCGCCAGAGAACGTTGAATAAAGTTTCATTAAAAAAAGTTTGCAGCAGTTGAACTTATATCGTTAATATTGGCTGTGAAGACAGATAGCTGGGGGTCTCTTCTAAATTGAATTATTGTGTACTCTGCAATTGAAAATTGATTTAAATAGAAATATGTTGACCTCATCATTTTTGAGAGTGAGAAAAATAATGTATAATCTACCTAGTGAGCTTGAATTAATAGGTGGCAGAACAGGGTTTAAGAGAGATAACAAAACAAGATTTATTAAGGCGAATTATCTAGCCGAATTCATTTGGAGTCTTTTTTCTTTTCATCAACTTTCTAAGGAACTATTCCACACTGTGATATTAGAAGATCTGTCAGGAATGGTGAAATGTTTTCAAATTTTACCGTTAAGAAATCAATTGACCGGAATCGTCTGAAGATGCCGAAAGTTTGAAACCAAGGTAGCGGAAATGATTTTTTAATATAATCTAATATTTTTTACTTTCTTCGAGATAACATACAAGGTGAATTTATTTATTGCAATTAACTCATTCTAGCTTTTGCCTAAAGAGGTAGGCTGGCTTGAATTCAGAGACTGGTTCTTACCAAGGCTATAAAACCAAGTCTCCCCTACTGTTTCCTGCATTCATACCTTTCCCAATGGTATCAGCACGTAAGAATTCGAACTAGAATTCGAACTCGGCTCTCCGATTCCTCAATTCGAGCCGCTATCTATTACTCCATATTATCTATACTATATATCAGCACTATATGTCTGCTTAATATATGGGAACGTGGCTAGAACGATTACAGACCGGGTTCAAACCTCAGCATGGTCGATTTGTCAGGAAGGAGACTTCCTGATGTTATCAGAATGGACGGTTCGATCCCAGCATGCGGCACCTTTGGAAATTGCCTGAAAACCATACCACGGGTTGACCCAAGTTTTGTGAGTGGAATTGAGAAGACAGAGCCCTTGGGGGGCCCTCGATAGTTGTGCTAGCACGAAGTCACAAGTCATCGTGGCCGAGGGCTTGAGCGTGCTGTCTTTGTTCAAATTGTTGATCACGCTAGATAACACGTTCTTTCCCAGAAACTCAGCATAGTTGCAGTATAAACCACAGGTGGGCTCAGTGGGTGTTTAATAAACACAAATGTGCCTGAGCAAGCGTCTGCAATAGGGATTAGGCTAGCCGCCCTAATAGACGGGTATGACCGAATACGAGTGGCCAGCTATACATACGTCTACTTAACACATATATGTACGCATCAATATATACTAATATACATACACCGACTTAAATACGCAGAGATAAAAAGAGTCAGAAAGAGAGAATTAAAACGAGTGAGAGGGAGAGAGAGAGGGAGAGAGAGGGAGAGAGAGAGGGAGAGAGAGAGGGAGAGAGAGAGAAGATACGCATGGGGGTCGTGGAAGTGAAATTAGGTAAACGGAACGCTTGTGAGGCGTCGATAACTGTGCACGAAGTCACAAGTCATCGTGGCTTTTTTTTTTTTTGGCCTTGTTCAAATTGCTGATCACGCTAGATAATAACACGCTCTTTCCTAGTAACTTTAAACTAAGGTCTGCTCAGCATAGTTGTAGAATAAACCATATGTTAAAATAAACACAAATTCAGCCTGAGCAAGAAAAAAAAAAAAGGGATTGGTTAGCCAATCTAGTAATGGGTATCCTCGAATACCAGTCTAAAAGATATAGATACGTCCATTTAATATATATATATATATATATATATATATATATATATATATATATGTATGTATTAAACATATAAAAATATACATACACCGACTTAGATATACAGAGATAAAAAGAGAAAGAAAGAGAGAATGAGAACGAGAGAGAGGGGGGGCGATACGCAGTAAGGGGGGGGGGTCTGGGAGAAAAGTTTATCGATGAAAATGAAATTCTTATCAAAAACAACGCACGTGAAATAGCGAGAGTCAGAATTGGTGATAAAGGTTTATGTCGCTGTGAACAGAAGGCCTGAATCAGTAAATCCAGTATGACGATGTCGATGAGCAAGTTAGAGGACCGGCATTTGGATTGTATAAATTATTCAACAGTTTCTTTGCGCGATCTTTCGCCCCTTAGGGGAAGAAAATCCAATCTCTTCGTCACAACATCCCATTCCAACAGTATTTGTCCAATTGGCCGAGTCAGGACACACAAAAAAAAAAAAAAACGACCACTTTCGATTAAAGTACGCTAAATTCGTTCGGTTTGCAAATATATATATGCGTACACATACGAACACATACACAAAAAACACACATACGTATATATATGTGTGTGTATGTGCGTATGTATGTGTGTATGTGTATATGTTGTCGGAATAAAAAATATAAATTGAATTAAGTCCCCCAGCTTTCAGTAAGCTTGTTTGCCGATATATTAATCAATTTATACAAATATACATTCATAAAATATATATATATATATATATATATATATATATATATATATATATATTCGTATATGTATATATATATATATATGTAAACGCATAAATATTTTTTTCACATACATTCATGTATATATATATATATATATATATATATATATATATATATATATATATATATGTTTTTGTGTACATTAATAATGTATAAAAAAATGGGTATCATAAAATTATATACTAATGACACTTTTTTCTTCATCTCTAGAAACGACTGTTTATAATGGGATCATTACATATATATATATATATATATATATATATATATATATATATATATATATTTTATAGAGAATATATTTATTGGTAAAAGATTGGGATATGTTTTATATAAATGCATATGTTCTGATATGTATGATTAAACGCTCACACAATTAATTAACTTATTTTAATTACACATAATAGCCCTATTCTATCAGTAATGCTTGCATTCAGTCCTGACCACTGACAAACTTTTTCTTCCAGATTTTTCATGCATTTTTATAGTAAAATAATTAGCAATGCTTTTACATTATACATACAATAGCCCTATTCTATCAGTAAGGCTTGCATTTATTCCTGACCACTGACAACCCCTTTCTTCCTCATTTTCAATGGATTTTTATAGTAAAATCATTAGCAGTGCATTTACATTTTACATATAATAGCCCTATTCTATCAGTAATGCTTACATGGATTCCTGACCACTGACAATACCTTTCTTCCTGATTTTCAATGCATTTTTATAGTAAAATCATGAGGATTGCATTTACATTATACATATAATAGGCCTATTCTATCAGTGAATTGACGATTAATCGTTCGATCCAAAATCTGGTTCGGTGGTAGGAGGTCATGATCAATGAAGGTGAATACATCATGGGATGATTCATCGGATCTATATTCATTAATAGTAAGTATTAAAATAAATTATAAAAAACGAAAGAATCTATGTAACAATGTAATACAATAACACTGAATATATCTATTTGTATTTCTGAGATAAGCTATTGTAATTATTTGCACTATTTACATTGTTCGGACTATTGTCCTCATCTTTGTTGCCATATTCACGACGTTTCAGTCGTTGTACCATCCGGCCTTCTTCTTGATTTGTCTATATTTCTGAGATGAGGCATTGTAATTATTTGCTCTATTTACATTGTTCGGGCTGTTGTCCTCATCTTTGTTGCCATATTCACAACGATTCAGACGTTGTACGCTCCGGCCTTTTCATGGCCTGTCTATATTTCTGAGATGAGGTATTTCAACTCTTTACACTATTTACATTGTGAGGACCATTGTCCTGATCTTTGTTGCAATATTCACAAAGTTTTCTCTTAATAACTGCGCATTCTGTAGATTGATAATGTGGTTGTTCTTATTCCTATATATGGCTAATGTATTTAATATAAATATATATATATATATATATATATATATATATATATATATATATATATATATATATTTGCATTGTTCGCATTATTAGGATTATTGTCCTCATCTTGCTTGTTGTGCGTTCCAGCCTTATTCAGGTAGTTGGAATGTCGAATTGAACCCTTCATTTCGCTCACTGGGGTAAACTATTCTGTTTCCACCTGCCATGTTTAATCGATGTCAGTTATCAGTTATCTCCTCCTAATTCCCCCTCCACTGCCTTAACCGGGTATTGAACTCACACTCTTTGGGTCTTGTCACGGGATCTAACCAACGCCTTTATACACTGCGCCATGTGTGCTTGAAGAAGGCCGGAGCGTACAACGGCCAAAACGCTGTAATAAATATGGCAACAAAGATGAGGACAATAGGGCATTACAAGGATCCACTTGCGTTACATAATGGATTTATTACCTTTATTACCGGTACTATATATATATATATATATAGGATTTAGTACACGTAAAAAAGTATGTCATTTAGCTACCTGATGTTACCTTCACCAGCCAACTCCAGAGTTTCGTAGATGAACCTCCGGGAATCATTCCGTTCACTCGTCAGGGGGTATCAACAATTGAATGTTTTACTACGATGCATATATATATATATATATATATATATATATATATATATATATATATATATATATATATATATATATATATATACTCTGCATCAATTTTTCTAAGACTGTCAAAATTAAATCTATAACCAGAACACAGTATAGACACCAAATTTGAATAAAACTGACGTAGTTTTGTCGGTTGAAATACATCTATCACCCCACCCCGCACCATATCAGTTAATTTTGGAATGTGTTGTTTAATTTATATGCTCTGTTATAATAAATACTTTGAACCTTTTTTATGGATCAGTTTGCATATATATATATATATATATATATATATATATATATATGTATGTATGTATGTATTTAGAGGAAGAGTCCACGTGTGCTTCTTGTAGTATTATAAATACATAAGTTAGTTAATAACGGACACAGGCGTGTCCGCAAATTCCGGACAAATAACATTAATCTCCATGCTACAATTCTGTCTTGTGATTAACAATTAATATATAATAAATTCTTTTCGCACTGATCACATTGGCACCTTTTCGCCTTCCTTGTTTTATTAACCAACCTATCTATTTTATATATATATATATATATATATATATATATATATATATATATATATAAAACGATAGACCAGTTGCCAGACAAGGCTATAGAACCCGGTCTACCCTGCTATTTACCCACGGATGTAGGGAGAAGAAGAGGATTCACACTTTTCCCAAGGGTATAAGTGAATGTAATGGATTCGACTGGAATTCGAACTCGGCTCTCTGATTCCTCAATCCAAGCCGCTATTCCATTACTCCATCGTTCCTTTTTTCATTCATATATATATATATATATATATATATATATATATATATATATATATATATATATATATATATATATATATATATATATATATATATATATATATATATATATATATATATATATATATATATATATTATATATATATTTATATATATATTTTTAATTTTTTTTATTTATATATTTCAATATATATATATATATATATATATATATGTCTCTCTCTCGCTATTATTAGCAAAAGGTTTAATTGTTTATGATCCGTGTTGATAGGGTTGACTGGCATTTTGTCCGAACTCTTAGAGAACACAATCAGAGGTACGTGTAATTGAGGTTCTATCCAAAACTGATTTTCAATCGTGTGAAAATGGTTAACTGCTTTCAAATATAAAAGTGTGGAATCCATTAGGTGTCACGAGAATTACGTCCCTTCCATGACGGATATCCGGTCACCGGAAATCCCCACCCGTAACTCTGTCTTTTCATAAGCGCCAAGCAAGCTTCCGTCACGTGTCTCTTCGCACCATTGTCATTGGATGCATCCGGGTACTTAATACATAGTTACTTCCG
>CAHIKZ030000766.1:420000-422500 GCA_903632075.3 Acanthosepion pharaonis
ATAACAAAAAGACTGAATTTATTAAGAGCTAAAATGGACAGGAAATTGTGGAGAGCCATGACCGCCTGTCCTGAAAGGACATGGCACATAGAAGAAGAATGAGATTGAGTAAATGGGTGGAGGAACAGGGTTTACGTGAGATAACAAAAAGAACAAAATAATTATTAAGAGCTATAAAGGAGAGGAAAATGTGGAGAGCCATGATCGCCTACGCCTTGAAGGGACACGGTACATAGAAGAAGAAGAAGAAGAAGAAGAAGAAGAAGAAGAAGAAGAAGAATGAGCTTGAGTAATAAGATAGCGGAACAAGCTCTAGGAAAGATAACACAAAGACAAACTTTATTAAGAGCTACAAAGGAGAGGAAATTGTGGAGAGCCATGATCGACTACGCCTTGAAGAAACGCGGCACATAGAAGAAGAATGAGGTTGAGTAAATGGAAGGCGGCACAAGGTTTAGGAGTAATAACAGACGAAATTTATTAAGAGCTACAAAGAAGAGGAAATAGTGGAGAGCGATGATCGGACCTGTCCTGAAGAAATTAAAACATGTCTTCTTAATGATTAATTTTGCTAATTAATTGATATATTATTTACATTATTCAGACTATTGTCCTCATCTTTGTCGCCATATTTGTTACAACGTTTCGGCCGTTGTACGCTCCCGCCTTCTTCAGGAATATAGACAGATACTAATTGATATATTTTTTAAATAAGATTTACGTTTGTTCGTAACATAGGTGAACCTAAAATCTAGTTAAACATGAGAATCACTATTTTAAAAAATAAAAAGTATGATTTTATTTACAGGTTATTTTTCGTGTATTTCTTCATTTTTTTTTTTTTTAAGGTTTTAACTTCATTTCAGGCAAGAATTGTAAAACATGAATTTATTATTTTCCTTTCCTGAAATTAAAACAAAAAGGTTTACAGCTAAAATGAATTGAAATTCTTCGTTAATTCTCTAAATGGATGTAATAATTTTCGCTCCAAAATATATCCCAATTTTATCAACTGAACTTTGAAAATTTATTTATTTAATCACTCTGGACTTTTAAAATAAGACATAAAATAAAAACAGAAATCAAATATATTTATTTAAAGATTTTATTTGAATATTTAAAATTTATTGTTAGAGTTTAAATCACTTTCAGGAATGGACATTTGTTGTTTATTTAAAAAGAAGAATTATCTAAAATCTAAAATAATTATATTAATAATTATATTTCTTACTTGATAGCTCAAATTTTAAAAAATAAACGGTAGGATTTTCCTATATTTGTTATTTAAAAAAAAGATTTTAAATCCATTTCGTGCAAGAATTTTAAGAGGAATTTATTAGAGAATTATATAAATTAATATTTATTGACATTATTTGTTTCCTGAAATTTAAACAAACAATTTTACAGCCAAGATAAATCTTTCTAATAAACATTAAGTAATTTATATTTCAAATTGTTCATTAATTCTTTGAATCCAGAAAACAGATAAAATGATTTTCGCTCCAAGATATATACCTATTCTATCAACTCACCTTTGAAAATTTATTTAAAATTCTTTAAAATAAGTCATAAAATAAACACAAAAACAAAATACCTTTATTTCAAGATTTAATTAAAATATTTATCTTCTATTGTTAATGGCTTTAGATCATTTTCAGGTGTGAAAGTATTTTTATGTCTATTTAAAAAAAAAAAGAAGAAATATCTAAGTTAATTTTATTAAGAATTATATTTCTGAAATGAAAGTTCAATATTTTCATAATCAAGACTAGAAGAATTAATAATCTCTTGTAATTATGAGATAATTTGCTTCTGTTAAAAAAAATATACCCAGTTAATTATTTTTGTAAATCTCCTCTTTCATCTGAATAATTTGAAACATTAATATAAACAACAAAAAGACATCGATTTATTTTCTTTCAAAATTGTAAAACATTATTCTTGATTAATTCCATTACAGATCAAAACCAAAGTGGTTTTCAACCCAAATCTTAATCAAAATATCTATGAACTGACCAGGTTTGACGTTGCTTAACTTCGCTGATCGTCCGAGAAACAGTGTTTGAACGTGATATTTGCCGTAAGCCATTCCAGGCGCACATCCAAGAATATATCACTTAGTATTCCCAAGCGGTCCCCCATCTAGATACTGTCCAGGCTCAACGTTGCTTAACCTCCGTGATCACTTATTAGGTTTATTAATTATGCTATAATTCTTTGAATTAAGAACAAGAATAAAATGATTCTCACTTAAAAAATATTTTTATTCTATCAACGCAAAAATTTTAAATGTCCTTTTTTGCAAACATTTTGAACTTTTAAAATAAGGCCTAAAATAAACACAGAATCAAATTCCTTTATTTCAAGATTTAATTAAAATATTTATATTTTATTGTTAAAGGGTTTAAATTACTTTCAGGTATGAACTTTTTAGTGTCTATTTTTAAAAAAATAATATTTCTAAATTATTTTTATAAAAAATTATATTTCTTAAATAAAA
>CAHIKZ030000766.1:427500-487500 GCA_903632075.3 Acanthosepion pharaonis
TTTCTAAAATCGCCAATTTTAGCGCCATTTTAAGCCATCTTTGATCACAGTATATTTCTGTTTATTAATAATCTTTCAAACATAATATATATAAGCTGATTTAAAGTTTAATTAATCAGATTTGAAACAAATATTAATTACATTTAATTTGAAATATCGCAGAAATGCTTTTTTTTAACACGGTGGTAGGTATTTGTTTAAGGTGTCGACAGGTTGAAAACTTGACTGGCAGACGGAAGTTTATCTAATTTTTTTCTGCGGTGGACATATCTGTAAAATTACTTGAGAAATATAACGAGAACGCCTATTATATATAATATTTTAACGACTCAGTAATCTTTAAAAACTTTGGAAAATATATTGTTTTATTGAATTGTAGGTTCTTTGGTTTAAAATTTACTATAATTATCGCAATTATTTTATAATAATGTCGTGTATGGGCATCCGTATTTACAAATACCGCCACGTATATGCACACACAAAAGAATTCAAAACTATTTATAAAATATTGGGGGTCGTTGAATTGTTGTATACGCTATCATTTTAATTAGTAAATATATTTTTTACTTAATAACAATATTCTATTTAAATAATGTTTTTGATTTATTTCAGTATCTTTCTATATTTCTGAGATGAGGTATTATGTACACTATTTACATTATTCGGACTATTGTCCTCATCTTTGTCGCCATATTTATCACCCTTCAGTATCTGTCAATATTTCTGAGATGAGGTATTATGTACACTATTTACATTATTCGGACTATTGTCCTCATCTTTGTCACCATATTTATCACCCTTCAGTATCTGTCAATATTTCTGAGATGAGGTATTATGTACACTATTTACATTATTCGGACTATTGTCCTCATCTTTGTTGCCATATTTATTACAATGTTTCGGGCCTTTATCCACTGTGCCATGTTTCGGGCCGTTTCGGCTGTGCCTTGTGTCCTCAAGGACACATGGCACACTGGATAAAGGCGTTAGTTAGATCCAGTGACAGGATCCAAAGAGCGTAACTTCAGTACCCGGTTAAGGCAGTGGAGAATTTTCAGTGGGAAATTAACAGGAAATAACTGATAACTGACATCCATTAAACATGGCACGTGGAACTAGAACAGTCTACCCCAGTGAGCGAAATAAGGGGTTCAGTTCGACATTCCAACCAACTGAAGAAAGCCAGAGCGTACAACGGCCGAAACGTTGTGATAAATATGGCGACAAAGATGAGGAGAATAGTCCGAATAATGTAAATAGTGTAGTTTTATTACGTTTTTTTTTTAAATTCAGAGCAGATATTCGGTAAAAGAAAATTGATGATTTCAGTATATTCATGCTCATCTATATCACACTGTTGAGATCTATCTATCTATCTATCTATCTATCTATCTATCTATCTATCTATCTATCTATTGCACTGTGTTCATTATCTATCTATCTATCTATCTATCTATGTTTATATCTATGTATTTCTCTACCTCGAGTGGCTCTTAGGCCTTGTATAGGATGAAGAAGAAAATTTTTCCTCGATCATTACAATTTTAACCTGTTCAAGTCTAGAATTAACTGTTATCTTTCCCACCTATCCGCATAAACTGTACATCTTTCTTTTAACTCGAGTGGCTCTTAGGCTTTCTATAGGGTGAACAATCGGATGTTTACTCGATCACTACAATCTTAACCTGTTCACATCTAGTGTTAACCATTATATTTTTCCACATATCCGCTTAAATTGTATCTTTTATTCTGTAACACTCTAACTCGAGTGGCTCTTAACTTTTGCATTGGGTGAACAATAGGATGTTTCCTCAATCACTACAGTCTTAACCTCTTCAAGTCTAGGATTAACTGTCATCTTCCTCACTTATCCGCATAAACTGTACCTCTTTTTCTGCAACTGTACCACTTTCTCTTGAGTTGAGTTGTACCTTCTACAGGGCGAATCTCACTGTATAAAAAAAAATAAGAAGCAAAAAACGTTTCTGTTCTTGTAAAATCTCCAATAAGCGGACAAGTGTGCCAGCTTGAGTCATTTATTCAAAAAAAGAAAACTTAAGAAGAAAAAAAGACACGTATGAAGAGAAAAAAGAAAAATGTCTGGAAATGGAATGATAAAAGTTACGATCACAGGGTTTGAGTTTCAATGGGTAAATAAAGTCAAAAATAAAAGTCGGTGATTCTACCCTGGATGGATTTGTACGAACTTATCAGGGTCAATCCCATAATTCCGCTTTCGTGTACCGGGTTTACCTTCATAAACTATTTTCTCTGATTTGCATATGTGCCTTAAATCTTGATGTTACTGCTGGTTGGAATATTCATGAGGTCAACACAATAACCAATCGTTGAGGGGCGAAAATCACACCAGAAAATGTTTAGTCTTCTTCTTCATTATGTGTCGTGTCGCTTTAGGACATAGGCGATCATGGCTCTCCACAATTTCCTGTCTTTTGTAGCTCTTAATAAATTTTGTCTTTTTGTTATCTCTACTAAACCTTGCTCCGCCATCCATTTACTCAAGCTCATTCTTCCTCTTCTATGTGCCTTGTCCCTTAAAGACGTAGGCGATCATGGCTCTCCACAATTTCCTGTCCTTTCTAGCTCTTAATAAATTTTGTCTTTTTGTTATCTCTCCTAAACCCTGTTCCACCATTCGTTTACTCAAGCTCATTCTTCTTCTATTTTCCGTGTCCCTTCAGGGCGTAGGTGATCATGGCTCTCCACATTTTCCTGTCTTTTGTAGCTCTTAATAGATTTTGTCTTTTCGTTATCGCTCATAAACCTTTTCCTGTCATCCATTTGCTCAAGCTCATTCTTCTCCTATATACCGTTACAGGGCGCTGGCGATCATTGCCCTCCCCATCTTCCTTTCTCTTCTAGCACTCAGTAAATGTTGTCTTTTCGTTATCGCTCATAAACCTTGTCCCGCCATTCATTTACTCAATCTCATTCTTCTTCTTCTATGTTCCGTGTCCCTTCGGGACTTTAAAAATCATGTCTCTCCACAATTTCCTGTCTTTTGTAGCTCAAGAAATCTTGTTTTTTTGTCGTCTCTCCTAAAATCTTTTTCCGCCATCCATTTACTCAAGCTCGTAAAGTATGTCATGCGCTGTTTTTCTCCGTCTCTCTTGCCCTCAATCTGCCCGGTGAGTGTCATATTTTCCTACCCCTCTTTCCTCATTACGTACCCTAGAAATGTCAACTGCCTCTTCCTGATGTTAATTATAAGTTTACTTTTTGTTTTCATTTTCCCTAAAACCCCGTCATCGCTCACGGGTTCAGTCCATGGTATCCTCAGCATCCTTCTGTAGAACTATATTTTTGTTGTTTCAAGTTTCTTCTTCATCTTTGAGGAGGAGAGATATCACGTAACAGTTCAATACATTTTTTTTTTAATTTCTAATGAAGATTTTTTTTTCACTCTATTCAAGGAAAAATGACTGGAAATCACCTTTTTTTACACGGTGCGAGGATTTTCACACATAAAATCTGGAAGCATTGGTAAAGCTACAGACATCAGGAAATGCCCTTACCTTTCCCAAGTTTCATAAACGTCTAACTTTGGCCCGTTGTTATTTTATTTCTCTTCGACGGTTAAAGATAATTTTAATGTGACGTTTTCCTTCAGAATCATGTTTCTCCACAACGTCTTATCCTTTGGAGCTTTCTGTAATATTTGTCTTTTCACCCCCCTGTTCCTGTTCTCATAAACGTTGCTCTATAGTACCAGGTATTTATTCATTTAAACAGAGAACTTGATCGTCAGTTCAATGCTAACAGTGTCTTTTCTTACAATTTCGGTTGTGGAACTCTCTTCCGGCTTCTTACTTTCTAGCCAAATTTTAAATACAATGTCAATCATCATCTTCTTTCTTCTTAATTCCTCTTCTTTTATTGTCCTTTCCCCTCACTAAAGTCTTCTAATTCTCTTTCACTCTTCTTACTTTCCAGTCAACTTTGATCTTCAAAAATTTCAATGTAATGTCAATTGTTATCTTCTGTCTTCTTAATTCCTCTTCTTTTATTGTCCTTTCCCCTCACTAAAGTCTTCTAATTCTCTTTCACTCTTCTTACTTTCCAGTCAACTTTGATCTTCAAAATTTCAATGCAATGTCAATTGTTATCTTCTGTCTTCTTAATTCCTCTTCTTTTATTGTCCTTTCCCCTCACTAAAGTCTTCTAATTCTCTTTCACTCTTCTTACTTTCCAGTCAACTTTTGATCTTCAAAATTTCAATGCAATGTCAATTGTTATCTTCTGTCTTCTTAATTCCTCTTCTTTTATTGTCCTTTCCCCTCACTAAAGTCTTCTAATTCTCTTTCCTCTTCTTACTTTCCAGTCAACTTTGATCTTCAAAATTTCAATGCAATGTCAATTGTTATCTTCTGTCTTCTTAATTCCTCTTCTTTTATTGTCCTTTCCCCTCACTAAAGTCTTCTAATTCTCTTTCACTCTTCTTACTTTCCAGTCAACTTTGATCTTCAAATATTTCAATGCAATGTCAATCGTTATCTTCTGTCTTCTTAATTCCTCTTCTTTTATTGTCCTTTCCCCTCACTAAAGTCTTCTAATTTCTTTCACTCTTCTTACTTTCCAGTCAACTTTGATCTTCAAATATTTCAATGCAATGTCAATCGTTATCTTCTGTCTTCTTAATTCCTCTTCTTTTATTGTCCTTTCCCCCACTAAAGTCTTCTAATTCTCTTTCACTCTTCTTACTTTTCCAGTCAACTTTGAGCTTCAAAATTTCAATGCAATGTCAATCGTTATCTTCTGTCTTCTTAATTCCTCTTCTTTTATTGTCCTTTCCCCTCACTAAAGTCTTCTAATTCTCTTTCACTCTTCTTACTTTCCAGTCAACTTTGATCTTCAAATATTTCAATGCAATGTCAATCGTTATCTTCTGTCTTCTTAATTCCTCTTCTTTTATTGTCCTTTCCCCTCACTAAAGTCTTCTAATTCTCTTTCACTCTTCTTACTTTCCAGTCAAATTTGATCTTCCAAAATTTCAATGCAATGTCAATTGTTATCTTCTGTCTTCTTAATTCCTCTTCTTTTATTGTCCTTTCCCCTCACTAAAGTCTTCTAATTCTCTTTCACTCTTCTTACTTTCCAGTCAACTTTGATCTTCAAATATTTCAATGCAATGTCAATCGTTATCTTCTGTCTTCTTAATTCCTCTTCTTTTATTGTCCTTTCCCCTCACTAAAGTCTTCTAATTCTCTTTCACTCTTCTTACTTTCCAGTCAAATTTGATCTTCCAAAATTTCAATGCAATGTCAATTGTTATCTTCTGTCTTCTTAATTCCTCTTCTTTTATTGTCCTTTCCCCTCACTAAAGTCTTCTAATTCTCTTTCACTCTTCTTACTTTCCAGTCAACTTTGATCTTCCAAAATTTCAATGCAATGTCAATCGTTATCTTCTGTCTTCTTAATTCCTCTTCTTTTATTGTCCTTTCCCCTCACTAAAGTCTTCTAATTCTCTTTCACTCTTCTTACTTTCCAGTCAACTTTGATCTTCAAATATTTCAATTCAATGTCAATCGTTATCTTCTAATTCTTTTATCTTCTGTCTTCTTAATTCCTCTTCTTTTATTGTCCTTTCCCTTCACTAAAGTCTTCTAATTCTTTTCTTTTATTGTCCTCTCTCTTTAATAGTTGTTTTTCTCATATTCTTTAACACACAGTAACCCTTTGCGTCCTAGAGATTTAGTGGCGTAATGTTTTTTGTAATCATTTCCTCCTAAGTAAGGCAATAATGCCACTAAGACGCAATAACTGTTCTGATGAACTTACCGCTATGGTACGTAGAGTTTTTGAATTTAAGCAGAGTACTAGATTGGCGGCCAGGTCTCATCGTTTTACAGTTAAAATAGCTGGATGTTACCGCATGTTCTTTGTTAAAAGCGTTTATTTTCTCATATTCTCACGCTTTCATTAAACTCCTGCGTCTTAGTGGCTTTATTGCCTTACGTGAGGTTAAATGATACAAAAAATGTGGGGGTAGAAGAGAAAGACAAAACAAAAGACATGGCGAGTTTATAGAAATCAATCGGAAACTGTAACACAAACGATTTCAGAAACGAAAAAAAAAAAAGGAATTAAAAACAAAATGAATTGACAGGAAGGTGTTGGATGTTTGAGAAGGAAAGATGGCGCTGAACAATTGCAGTCAGCATTAGAACAGAAAAAATAAGCTATTTTCCCACGAAATTCACATTCAAATGGAATGGAGGTGGAAAGCAAGCTTCGAAGCACAAGACATAGAGGACCATAGAAAAATCAGAATATACTCCCATGCCATACCTCGTGATCACACAATATATATATATATATATATATATATATATATATATATACATTATGAAATGGACAAAGTCCGACAATTATTTTAAGACATTTTTATGTTTATACGTTCTTTCTTCAAAGATACAAATATTTACGTAAATGTTCTGTTTATAATAAACAGTATTAATAACATTTACCGGCCTGAATGTCCGAGAAAATATTCGTCCCCCGACACGAATCGAAACTGTATCCTATACAGAACCGTCATATAGCCTGACGTGCTTCAAGCGATTGAGCCACGGAGGATGGTCAGGTTAGCAAGGTCGATTCTACTGTCTTTAAACTACAATCTTCCATGAATCCCTCACGTACATCCATATCTGCTCAATGCGTATCCAAATGTAAACAAATGACGTCACACATTATGAAATGGACAAAGTCCGAGAATTATTTTAAGACATTTGTATGTTTATACATTCTATTTTCTTTTTCTGTGGGTACAAGTCTTTTGTTTATATATATATATATATATATATATATATATATATATATATATATATATATATATGCATGTATGTATGTTTGTAAATATATTTAAAAAAGAAGAGAAACCGCAAACGTTTTTGGTTGTAATATAGATTTTTTTTAAAATTATATATGCTTTATTTTCTATAATTTTCAACACGTGTTTCGGGTCACGCGACCTTCTTCCGGCAAAGAATATCCACATATTATTAAAATGAATTAATTTTCCTTATGTTTTCGATGTTAAACATTCTCGTTTTTTGTGTGGTAGTGACACAAAGGTCGTTCTTGAACTGGCAGTGAGAAAGTTCTTCTGCTTGAAGGGCAATAAAACAATTAAGATTGGGCCGAGAAACACAAGGGTCATTAAAGATAAGAATACAAACATATATCCTCGCCCTTTCTCATCATAATTCTTTTTACGTGGAGGGCCATTACCGCCTACGCCCTGAAGGGAAACGGCACATAAAAAAGCGTGTCCGTTGACGTTTTAGCCATTTACAAGGAGTTTTGCTTTTGGTGTTGCTACTTTTCCCTAATGTTTTGACTGATTAAGTTGTATTTTTTTAAATCTCTAAATATGTAGCAGGAGCATCGGGCCATATGTGGCAGCAATATTCAAAGCATGGATGAATGATAGACTTATAAATATGTAAGATAGATTCTGGAGAGAAACATTGCAGATTCCTCTTTGGATTTTATCAAGAATCTCTAAATATATAGCAGGAGCACCAGACCATATGTGGCAGCAATATTCAAAGCATGGATGAATGGTAGACTTATAAATATGTAAGATAGATTCTGGAGAGAAACATTGCAGATTCTTCTTTGGATTTTATCAAGAATCTCTAAATATATAGCAGGAGCACCGGGCATTCTGGGGAGAACTAATATTGAGCACTTTCTTAAATGCAGAATAAAATTTAAAACATAATTATGAAGAAATTTTGTTTCTCGTGATGGTCATCAAACACTCTGTAAATATTGGTCACGAGCATTAGCCCCCATAACCCATTGGGGTAGTAGGGAAAATATATGTACTGCAGACGTGGCAGAAGTGGTGAGTCCTGGACAAGACGGAACCCATGCCTCTCCAAGCTGGTTTAAATTGAATTTCCTTCCCCTACAGCAGGACGCACTTGTAGAAGAGATAAAACTCCGAGACGCACATTAAGTGTTAATTAGAAAAAAATAGTCATAAATTTGAAAATATAAAATATTGCTTTTGCATTCCCAAAGAACTCATTGACCGTGTTCCCGAATATCTTGATTTAAGTCCCAAATCGTCTTGGCTGAATCATGTATAAGACAAAAAGTTTCACAGTTCATGTCTACTTATCAGCGAATATATAATTAAATTTAACTACGGAGTGCCTGATAAAGAAACGCCATCAGAAATATATATTTTATTTTATATCTTTAATATATATACATTATATAATCACGTATCATGTAACCTTTGAAGATCTAATTCTGAAGCTAATTTGACTACAGTAAATGGACGTATACTTTCGTCAACGGCGTACCTAGGGCCAGAAGTCCATACGCTAATTATTATATCTCGTGTATAATGCGACCCCCTTAAAATTAGCTTCAGAATTAGGTCTTCAAATGTCGCAGGATACGCGAGTATATACGATATCTATCTATCTATCTATCTATCTATCTATCTATCTATCTATCTATCTATCTCACTCTGTTAATTATATATCTATCTACCTATGTATCTATCTATCTATCTATTGTAGTTTGTTAATTATCTATCTATCTATATATATATATATATATAGAGAGAGAGAGAGAGAGAGAGATTGAGAGTGAAAGAGAGAGAGTATATATAAACATAAAAACGAATATTGAAATTAATATTACATTTTACTATAAATATGAAAATTAAAAATAACCCATTTTAAATTTAATCTGTATTAAATTTAAAATATTATAAAATTATTTAAAGACGAAACTGAAGAAAAATACATGTTTTGTTATTTATTTTGTTTTAACTGAAAGGACAAAATTCCTTTAGAATAAACGTTAAATGTAAAATTAATGAGTTTCAATGAATTCTATTTTAGTCTCACCCTAACATTAAAGCATTAAATAACCAAGGTTTGTTGTCAATTTTTTTGAATTTTGATATACTTGTTTTTTGATTCTCCATTGCAGCTTATGTAACAGCGTTTCCCCTTTCGAGGGGTGTTTGGTCGATTTGAACCTTTTAAAACTCTTTATTGTACATTCAACACCATCACATATTTATGTAATAATTTTCGAATAAATTTTATATACATACATACATATATATATATATATATATATATATATATATATATATATATATATATATATATATATATATATATATGTATGTATGTATGTATGTATATTCAAACATATATTGTTAAATATGACAACGAATGTCTATTATGTTTGATCATGAGCCGTTCTAAGCTTCGTATAGTTGCTTTAATATCAGGAGAAAATAAAGTAAAAACAATCCAAAATTTTGGTATTTTTTATTATACTGAACTTTGATCTCTGCCTTCGGCTCACATGAGTTATCTTCAAAGTGATTTTGCGGACATTTAAACAAAGATATTGACCATCAAAGATGATATTCTTTTATGTTTACGTAGAAGATTGCTGTGTGGCGATAACAAAATTATCGATGAGAAAATGGTTCCTTTTCACACTTTGTACTCATACAGTTAGATTAATCGACATTGTTTTATTGTAATTATTTTCATTGGGCTTATCAATATATTGAAAGAAAAATTATCTTGAAACAAAACGACTCAGTAATATATATTCTAAGGATGTTACCTAGACGACCGGATCACCAACCAAGCAAATAATGCGTCATTTCATGTGTGACAACTTTATATTTTTAAGACTCTATCCTAAACTCTGTCAAATCTGGATTCAGAAAAAAAAAGTAGGAGAGATATCAGGTGAATATGGAGGATGAAGCAAAATTTCATAATTAAGGCCTATGCAGCTTTTGAAGAGTTGATTGAGAAGCGTGTGGCCGTGCATTGTCGTGCAGAAAAAATTCTGCCATCCCTATTCATAAGTCTAGGAGGTTTCTTTTTCATTTTTACGTGCATACACTCAATTTCTCCACAGTACGAGACTTCTTTTATTGTTTTCCCTTGAGGCAAGAATGAATAATGAATAACCCCTTTGAAAGACCACCATACAGTAATCCATTAACTTTTTAGTGTGCAGTAGAGATTTGGGGTATTTTTGTTTTTGGCGATTCACTTGCATCTAACCACTGGCTTACTCTCTTACTATTGTCAAAGAATATCCATTTAGTCATGGCATGTAATGATTTGAGGCAAAAATGCTTCTTTTTCACACTTTGTACTCAAATAGTTAGATTAATCGACATTGTTTCATTGTAATCATTTTCATTGGGCTTATGAGTAACAATATATTGAAAGAAAAATAATCAGCAATAAGAGAAGATTATTTTATTTTATATACTAAGGAGATTAATTCGTCAGATGACCGAATCACCAACCAAGCAAAAAAAAGGCGTCATATATATATATATATATATATATATATATATATATATATAAGAGATCAGCATATACTGGTCACCGGTAGAGAAAGTGAGCTTGGTGTATATATTCAGTTGCGCCATCAGCACCGGTTATTTCCAAACAGTCACCCATCTAGTTACTGACCAGGTTGGATATTGCTTAACTTTGGTGGTCGTATAGGAATCAAATAATGGTCAGATTTTAATGGAATTATAAAGACTTATTCACAAATAAATGAAATTATTTTTTGATAATTTGTTTTTTAGACAATCTTGCAACAACATTTGGTTGTTTTTTCCCCACTTTGTACTCATACAGTAAAATTACTTGACATTATTTCATTGTAATCATTTTCATTGGGCTTCTGAGCAACAATATATTTAAAGAAAAATTATCTGGAAAGAAAAAGACAAGATTATTTTATTTTATATATTAAGGAGATTAATTCGTTAACCAAGCAAACAATGTGTCATTTAATGTGTGACAACCTCATAATTTAGGATTTAAGCTTAATTGCTTCTGCGTGCCTAGAGACGCGAGAAATCGTTTAAAACCAAATTTAAATCTAAAAGTAAACGTTAAAATTCGATAAGGATTTTTTTATGAATTGCTCATAAGTTTTACTTTTTGTACAGTTCTTTCCTTTCGTTAACCTTCTCCACTCACCAGCTGCACTAAACGAACCCTAATTAAACCTTTTTTTTGTTGTTGTTGTTGCTTTATATTATTGTATCTGTTTTTGTTTTTTAATCAACCGATAAAAATCAAATGATCCGAAACATTTGTTACCTTGACTGGCTACCATAGTTCATTTGTCGAATCCCGCTCAACCAGATTCGGTAACAAATGTATTTTTGTCGATAGGTTCTTATCAACATTATAAATGATTTTGACTCCCGACACCGTTTTTTTTTTTTTTTTTTGGAGTGGGGGGTAGTCGTTTTTCTATCCTTATATTTGTTTCCTTTCCTTAATTGACATTTTAGCGTTTTTTTTTTGTTTTTTTTTTGTTGTTTTTTTTTTTTAATTTTTTTCTTCCCCGGTCGCACACCATACATTTCTTTTCCATTTTAAATCCCCTTTCATTTGTGTCGGCTGAAGCAATAGACTTCTCTGATTCAAAGACCGTTTCAGCTTCCACCGATTTACAAATAGGTTTATATCTCGACAACAACGTTAATTGGATCGATATCTCCATTTTGATTATTGAACATTTCACAGAAAATATCAAACTGCATATAATTTATTATTTTTTTTATCTTGACCCTGTTTTCTTCGATTTTAAGAGATGTTTATATTTTTAGAAAGTGATCAGCAATATATCGTATCGCAAGTGCGGATAATATGGTGTATAAGTAGTCCACCACTAGCAGTGGTTTACCTACTTCAAGGCGCTGGCGAGTATTGTATTTTGTTGATGTTATAAAGATTACCATTTCATTTCCAACCTCCGTTTTAGTTATTCTTCATTTAGTAACCATTAAAATAACAGATATATATTATATTTTGTTTTTTCTCTCTCTCTCTCTCTCTCTCTATATATATATATATATATATACATATATATATATATAGTAAAAACAAAATGTTTTTACTATATATATATATATATATACGAGCAGCATGGACCGGCGTTGCCCGTGCTTAATTCAAAAATCGTACGACTCATACAGCAATCGCTATGACTTAAAATATTTTTGCCCTTCCTTGCCTTTAAAGGAATGCCCTTTGCCATGCTGATGTTGCTACATGCCTTACTTATTGCCTATCTAAACACTGCGAATTTTTTCTAAGCTCTATACTAAACATTAAATCTGTTACGAAAAAAGAACTAAACAAAATGAACACAAAACAATCAGCTTTAAAAAAGGACTCATAACATACCATCGCCTGAAGAGAAACCATTATAGTTCCAAAACATGAAAGTTTTTGTGTAGCGATGTAAAATGTTTTATTGTAATTTATATATATATATATGTGTGTGTGTGTGTGTGTGTGTGTGTGTGTGTGTGTGTGTGTGTGTGTGTGTGTAAATAAATGACATGGTTGAAAACTGTCTTGCGACGCCTTTCGTTCCGGAATGAATGTCTTCAGACAATATTTTTCTTCATGGAATTAATCAGATATAACAAAAAAAAAAAAGAATAAAATATAGCAAACGCCGACCTCGGCTTACATCAAAACGTTTGACTAACAGAACTGATTTTTGTATTTAAATTTTGAATTCAGACCTTCGATATATCTACAACTAAAACCTTTTAAACCCGTTTCATTCACTGCAACAAGCTTTAATAAAATTTCGACTTTAAGCATGCGGTTTTGACTTTAAAAAGAAACATTTTTTATTTAACGAAAATATATTGAAAGTGCACTGATTTCGGAACCTTTCATAAGAAATTTGCGTCCAGTATTATACAACATATCTCCTTCCCTTACAAAACTATTGCTGTTTAAGAATGTTTTTCTTTATGGAATCAATCAGCTATAAAAAAAAAAAAAAAGAAAAAACGAATAAAATATATCAAACGCCGAACTCGACTTACATCAAAACGTTTGACAAATAGAACCGATTTTTGTATTTAAATTTTTAATTCTGACCCTTCATATATCTAAAACAGAAACCTTTTAAACCCGTTTCATTCACTGTAACAAGCTTTAGCATAATTTCGACTTTAAGCATGCGGTTTTGACTCTAAAAAAAACATTTTTTCATTTAGCGAAAATATATTGAAAGTGCTCTGACTTCGGAACCTTTCATAAGAAATTTGCGTCCAGTATTATACAACATATCTCCTTCCCTTACAAAACTATTTCTGTTACAATAACGAGAATACTCTTTTCTCTGAGAATGGCTCCCAACGAAGGGTAGAGGGTCCAATCTATCCTATTTGTTAACCCGTAACTGGTGACGGGAAGGCAAAGGAAAGTTATCCGAAATTCACACCGTCAAGCAATGAAGGCAACATTTAAGTAATTTTGCAATTATAATGGTATTTTCCTTCTGTGGTTCTCAGTTCTTTATTGGGACAATTAACTCTGTTGTTGCTTATAAAAGAGAATTTTGCTCTTTAAATTATTAAATGCTAAAATATACCAAACATGATCTGTACCATGAAGAAATGATTTATTTAAACAATTTCGCAGTTGCATTGTTTATAACAGTTAAGTAATTGGTTTGTATACATAAAAATAATATATATATATATGTGTTCGTGTGTGTGTGTGTGTGTGTGTGTGTGTGTGTGTGTGTGTGTGTGTGTGTGTGTGTGTGTGTGTGTGCCTGTGTGTAAAAATATATAGAAAATAGGAAAGAACTCGTTAGGTAAATAATCCGATATATATTTTTGTTATTATTTTTAAAAAATAGTGCTCGATACAAAAGTAGAGCATAAATATAATTATTTATTTAAAAATATGATTCCATCGCTACATAAGAGTTCTCATGTTTCAAAACAAGAGCTCAAAACTTCAATATAATTATTTGAATTAAATTGAATTAAAGTACTAAGCTCCATTCCATCTTCAAGCGAAATTCTTTTTGGAATAACTTATTCCTGAAATTTACGCGTTTTATAAGCATATTCATTATTGAAATTAAAATTTCTATGGTAACGGCTAGAGTAATTGTCTAAAGAAAAGGTGGGTAAAGATTAATAATTTCTATCAATATCTCAGTTACATTCACAGACGTCAAGTCAGGGTAAGGTGGGGGTGTCTAAATTTAAAGCGGAAGATGACATCGTCTAGTCTGGTTAAGTGTCTATGGAGATTTATTTATTTTTTTATTTTATTTTATTTTCAGAAAGGGTTTGGTGTATATAAAAAAAATGTCGTAAGTCGCTAACATTTGTTTTTTTGACGACTTCATAAAGGGTTATCTTTATTTTGTATTTTTTTGTAGGGCATTTAAACTATTTATATAGACTATGGAATTTAAAAATTATTTTATTGTTTGTTTGTTTTTATGCTAATTATTCAATGCGAAAATGAGAGAGAGAAGGGGTTTTTTCCACTAATTCGCTGAGAAAACGACATACCATGATGAAAAAAGACCCTAAAATGAATAAAAACAAAGTTTTATCGTCAAAATGTTTATGTTATTATTTGGAACGTCCAAAATTTGTTTTTAATTATTTTGGAACGTTTGAAATTTTGGTTAAATAAACTTGTTTTTCTTACATCAGCGAGGGCGGGTGGTAAGATTAGTATAGGAAATTTTTGCGTGTTTTTTGCAAAAAAAAAAGCAAAATGATTTGGAAATTCTTACAAAAATCAAATTACTGGCGGTTTTTTTTTTATGAAATTTTAAGGACTTACTCACAAATGAATTAAATTATTTAAAAAATATTTTGTTTTCGAAAATCTTTTAGTCACTCTTTCTGGATCTTATGAAATTTCGAAAAAATTAAAATTCCACCATCTTCATATTAAATAAAAATTGAGACAAGCATATTTTATTTTTGCAAAATTTTATTTTAATAAGGTGAATAACATTGCAATAAACCCGGGCTAAAAATGGCGCTAAAATCAAAATTCATGGAAGTTAAATTAAATTATTTAATCTACGAGCTTGAAATTAAAACTAAACTTCAAGAAAGATGTACCTGGAGGTACGTTTTCATTTACTTAACTGTTTCGCAGGCATTAAACTCTGTTACATCTCATCCTCCATAATTTACCTTTTCAGTTAGACTGACAAATATTGTTGAGCGTTTGTTAAATTTAAAAGTTTTGAAAAAATGACATTTGTTTATAAATACCTCTCGCAAAATAATATCTTTACGTTGTTTCGATACTGATGCATGCTGACTTGGGAAAGGAGTAAATCTTTGAGGAACTTAGATAAGTGAAAAAATTCGGGGCGCAAATTCATATTTTGATAAGTTTCGATAGCGGCATTCTCAAGAATTTTTCGTCTAAGTAATTTGTTTTTAATAAACATGGCATTCTCTAGATAACAGTTGTGGTTGAATTTAGTTCTGTGCATAAGTAATGCATTTGGTAAATTTTTGCATATAGGATCTTTTTTTGTGTGTTCATAGATAGGTTTTTTTCGGCAAGTTTCCCAATGTATTTTGAGGGGCAGTTGTGACAGATTATTTTATATAAACCTGCTTCAAAATTATTATTGTTCGTACTGATTATACCCATAATAGTTTTGGATGTGGTTTTAAATATTTTGATAGTGTTAAGATTGAATGAATGTTTTTGATTTCTATCTGATGAGACCTTACTGTTGAAACCCGAATATTACAAAAAGGTAAAATATTTTCATGATTTTTATATATATATATATATATATATATATATATATATATATATATATATATATAAAATCTAGAAAGGGTTACTGAAGGAGGAATAACCAAAACGGAGGTTGGAAATGAAATGGTAATCTTTATAACATCAACAAAATACAATACTCGCCAGCGCCTTGAAGTAGGTAAACCACTGCTAATGGTGGACTACTTAGACAGCATATTACCCCACTTACAATAGTGCCCGACGTATTTATGAGGATTGGGACATACCTGTTAGCGTTCAATGGGACATATCCATTAGTGTTCATAGGTAGAGTATATATATATATATATATATATATATATATATATATATATATATATATATATATTCGCTGAAGATCTGTTTAGGAGAAACCTAGGTAGGTTTCCCTGGCTCTTTTAGCATTATCTTAGGGTTTGCTCTACTTAGTGTATTGAGCACTTTACGTAGTTGTCTTTTTACTCGTTTTGTTTTCTTTTGGACTTGGGTCTTGGGACAATGGACGGTTGTTTTCGCCCTGTTTTAATTTTCTTGGTTCTTTTCTTTTTTTTATTCCCCATTTTTCTCGGGTACCGATTTGTTCTCCTGCAATTTGAGCTATCTGACGTTTTCCAAACGAGCACCACCATATATATATATATATATATATATATATATATATATATATATATATATATATATAGTCATCTACAGACAGACTATTTTCACTGTATCACAGCTCATCAATGTGTCTAGACGTCTGGTTGCTCTAGCTAGAATCGAGACCCGACTAAATTGGCGTCAGTCGGGGATTCCACCACTAAGCCGTTGGCGCACGGCAGGGATGAAGGTGTATTTAAGCGTATTTATTTTTAGATAAATACACAGTGACCGAGAGAACTTGATTCGATTTACCGAAGAGTCTTGAATTATTAGCCGTAATAGTCACTGTTTACAAACTCACACTTCCTCCCCAGAGAGCTCAACCAAAATAAATTTTTATGTCCGAATAGGTAAATATATTTAAATATACGAGAGACCGATCGTATACAAATACATATAAATACCCTATAGTGTAAGAAAAAAAAGAGTGCTCAATGTTAAGTAACAGGGCTATTTAATATATATATATATATATATATATATATATATATATATATATATATGTGTGTGTGTGTGTGTGTGTGTGTGTGTGTGTGTGTGTGTGTGTGTGTGTGTATATATATATATATATATATATATATATATATATATATATATGAAGAAAAATATACTGAAAAAAAAACAAACAAAAATCCTAATATGCGATTATGCTGTTATAATGTTTAATGTCAACGTCGGACGTTTCGGTCTAATAGACCATCTCCAGGACATATTCATAAAACATAATTAAAATAGACCATATACAATTCAACATGAAAAAGGCGATGGGCATAAAAGCAATACTATGTTAATGTAAATAGTGTACATAATATCTCATCTCCGAAATATAGACAGATACTGAAGGGTGATAAATATGGCAACAAAAACGAGGACAATAGTCCGAATAATGTAAATAGTGTACATAATACCTCATCTCAGAAATATAGACAGATACCAATAGTTTTTATTACATATTTGAACAAATGTATTACTAGCAGTGCTTTTAAAAATATATATATTACCAATTTTTTTTTTTAAATGTTACCAGCAATACTTTTTTAGAAAAAATATTACCATCAACAAAATCCTGTCGGCATTAAATAACCCGTTCAGTTTGATATGCCGTAAAACAAAACAAACGAAGACAACTGACTCTGTTCTCACATGTAAGGAAGGGTTCTACTTTTAAAACACGTCTGCGGCCAGAACAGTTTGTTAACTGCATCGTGCCAAAAAGATTTTCTCGTCAGAAAACATCTTGGACATTTATAAATCTACCACTCGCCTGTGAATTGGATACTGTTTATTGATTTTGTATTGATTGCCACATGAGTAGGCCTGTAGACTAGAACACCATAGAAATTGAAATAGAGAATAAAAGAAAAGTATTAATGGAACCCTGCTTAAACATAATGATTTATGTGAATGATAAGAGGTACAACGAAAAGTTTCGAGGAAGGTTGGTTCAATTTGTCGTGCCAGACAATTATCCACATCTTACACATTTATAAATCAACCATTCGTCCGTGCATTGCATATTTCTACCGCTTCTGGCCTACTCACCCTGCTGTACATTTTCAGATTCTTGACAAAATTCAAAGAAGGATATGTAATGTAATCAATCCTGAATTGGCATCTCGACTTCACAGACATGATGTGACTTCCCTCTGTCTTTTCTACAAATATTTCCATGGCAACTGCTCTGATGAGTTTTTACCCCTGGTGCTCCGACTGCAAGCGTACTGCTAGGATGGCATCTCGCTTCCACCATTTTACTGTTGAAATAGTTAAATGTATCCACCACTTCTACACCAGCAGTTTCTTTTCAAGCACTTCCCGGCAGTGGAACTCCCTTCCGTTTACGTGTTTCCCCGATAACTATAATCTTCAAAAATTCAAATGCAATGTCAATCGCCATGTTCTATCTTCTTGAACCCGGTTCAGCTTTTATCCTTTCCTCGACCCCCTCTATACCCAATATTTTCTCGCACCTTCACTCTGTGTAACCCTTGCGTACAAGTGGCATTCCCGCCTTGCTTGGAGTGTAATGATTACATAAAAATATCTATCACTGTCATTTCAAAAGCCATTGGCAAAACACGTCAGAAACAATTAACCTTAAATTGTGGAGAGCCATAACACATTTGAAGGGATCTAGCGAATAGAGAGAGAGCAAAAGAAAGATTTTGGCATTTCCAAATCTACCATTCGTCCGTGCATTGAATACTGCTGACATATCTGGTCTGGTGCTCCTGCTATTATTGATGTTTAGTCCTTTCTTCTCGCTTTTCTTTGATATCTTCCGTAGGAGCTTTTTTTTAGTTTTCTTTCCATGTCTCCTATTAACACTGTGTCATCTGCTTATTTTATGTTAAAAATTTCTCAGAAATAACCCGTAGAAAAATCAATATGTATAAAAAAAGAAAAGACAATCTCACCTTTCCTAACAGAATCACTACTCTCCCAAGATAACGTACACAACAAATATATGAAGAAATTAAAAGAAAATGGCTGAATCCATTAACACATCAATACAAAATATTTCTACAAGTGAAAATATTCTTTTCAAAAATAAAGTAATTAACGTAATTAACTAGGTACACAAAAGCTTGTCAAGCCTAACCAGGGGAGGGCTTCACAGAAATCCACCCCGATGTGAATTAGGTAAACCTAAAAGAGAAAAGCAAGGCTAGCCCCGTTCACACGCACCAAGCTCGCTTCATTCACCCACGTTTCGCGTTTTCTATTGGTTCTAATCTTCATCTTGAACTGATGCTCAAAGAATCGGATCAGATTCTGATGAGAAGGACGATTGCCTCGCAAGACTTCTTCGTCGTCCAAATCTCCATCCGGGCCGTGGCCAACACCGATAAAAACATGATTCGTTTCACCCCAGAATGCGGCGACGACACATTGTCACACGCGTACGCGCAATCAATGAGCATTTGCTTTTCGGGAGCGAGACGAGCCGTCAACCTTTTTTTTTTTTTGTTTTGTTTCTTGTTTAAAGATACTTTGTCTCAAAATTCATTTCTTTTTTTTTCCTTGAAAAAGTCCACATTGGACGAGACACGTCGGCTAAAATTACACAGTTTTCCTATTGTCTCTGTTTCTTTTATATATCTTATATTGTTAACGTGGTGCCCGCTAATAATGAAACCTGGTAGGACATCTAATTCTCTCAGAATTTGTTCACTTAATATCATCTACTAACGTCTACTCATTAGGGAATTGGTTGAAATATGTTTTGCTCCGGTATCCTCTAAACTCAGAAGCATCCTAATCGAAGTATGTAACCGCTTCACATTGAAATTGCCTGTAAATTACGCCTGTGTATTTTTTTTTATTTTTCGATATATTTTCGTGACGATCCATTTCACGAAGCCCTAAATCTATTTATTTGAACAGTCGTTGAAATTTATGCTTTGAGCAGCACGCCATTATTGCGTTTCTGTCTTGGGTGATTTTGGTCCACTGTAAAATAAGATCTAATTCTCCTTGTTTAACCAGCTGTGCCAGAAAGAAAACATGGCCGTCCTATTAATCGAGTACAAATTTTCTTTGATCATAAGGACCATTTCGCGCCAACTGTTGCTTTAAGAAACGATACGTCGTCATATGTATCCTGCAGTCTTTTGTTGATTCTTCAGACGAAACTGGATTTTATTAGAAGATAAAAATAAACACTTTACGGTCATAGATCCAGAGTAGCGATTTAACTTCTTGCCAATAACGAAAGTAAAAGTTGGTTTGGGCTTAGTTTGTTTAACGGCATATCAATTTCTTATGAGTCATTTAATGCTGAAATTTTATCATTTTGGTAACTTAGGTATTTTTTTTTTCAAAAATATGTTGCTGGTAATTTTTCTCTTTTTCTTTTTTTTTTCCTTCTATTTCTTACAAAATACATTTTTTTACAAAATATTTGCAAAACTTACAATATTTACAAAATTGCAAAGTTTACAAAAACTTAAAAAGATTTTTTTACAAAATACGTCTTTTTTTTCTTTTTTGTATTGATGGCAATTTTTTTTACTGTGAAAATGTATTCTTAATACAATAATGTATTTTTATACTTTCATAGTCTTTTGACATCCTTTTTTTTGGGGGTCTGCTATTTGCCCATAGCTGGGACCCTAACAGGTGCTAGCACCTCGAGTCAGGGTTAACATAGGAACAACAGCAAATTGTCAGGCGCTCCTCAAAACCTCCCGAGCAGAGGCCTTGCCGCCGGATGTAGTTTATCGTCATACCCAGGACGAAGCAAAAGTTGGGCACAACGCCATAAGACAGTGTAGTATGCGAATCATTATTATTAAATATTTGAGCTTAAACTCTTTAAGAAAATAGTGCAATAATTACAATAAATATGAATGCTGGTCGTTATTTTAAGAAGTAAGGGGGTACAAATGAAAAGATTTAAAATTGACAACTTTATTACATTTCACTGAAATAGAAATTAAAGATTTCTATCTTCCCTTCTTTCTGTCTTTCTTTCTTTCTTTCTTACATTCCTTCATTTTCTTACGGAAACCATTATTATTATTATTATTATTATTATTATTATTATTATTATTATTAGCCCGTCAAATTTTCATTACTTTCTGTTGGGGCGCACCCACCTTCTAACTAGTAATGGACTGGTCCCTCTTATATAAGTCAGCTCTGGAGAGAGAGTGACGGAGCGTCAGAGAGAGAGTCAGCGTTAGCAGTCCAGATAAGCTTACCCGTTACATACCGTTGGACTATAGACTTTGGATATTGTTTCGTACTAACCAACCTTCGTTCTACTAATCACTCTATTGTGAATTGCTTTTATGAATATACCAGTATTTTCCTCTACAACTGTGTTTGTCTTGATTCATACACCGACACGCGGGAACCTCACAACATCTCAACACTTTCCTACACCCTGGTGCAAATTAATCGAAACAAAACGAATAATTTCGAATAAATATTGCCTCTTTTTTCGTATTTTTCCAATGACACAAGACCCGTGCATATGTTAGTAGTTCGTATTTCCATACCACGAAGTCATTCCTTGCAGATTGACCACTGATTCTCGATTGGATTTAAATCAGAATTTCTCTCTCTCTCTCTCTCTCTCTCTCTCTCTCTCTCTCTCTATATATATATATATATATATATATATATATATATATATATATATATATATATGTATGTATATATAAATAAAAAGAAAAGAACAGTAAGATATATAATCCGGTGTGCTTATTGATACTTTTATTTTTACAAAATAGAGCTCAATGTAAATTTACAGAGCATTAATATTATAGATTAACTGATTTAAAATATGGTTTATGATTTCTTGTCGTGCCTTTAAAACCCAGTAATTTTAAAAGTTACTCCAAAATTCGCTTGAGGATGAAATGGAACTAATGTCTTTCATTCAATTACAAAATTAAATTCGAAGCTTTTAGCTTCCATTTTTGAAACATGGTTAGAACTGTGTAGCGATAAGCCATATTTTAAATCACCTAATTTACTATATATATATATATGTGTGTGTGTGCGTGTGTGCGTGTGTGTGTGTGCACATGTATGCAGAAAAATAGGAAGGAACACGTTAGTTAAATAATCTGGAGTTCCTTATTTTTGTTTTTATTTTTAAAAAGACAGTGCTCCATACAGAAGTAGAGCTTATATACTAATTTTTTTTTTAAAATATGATTCCTTCGCCACATAAGAGTTCTCATGTTTCAAAAACGAGAGCCGAAACCATCAATATAATTATTAAAATTAAGTTGAGTCAAGGTGTTGGGTCCCGTTTCATCCTCAAGCGAAAATTTAGGAATAAGCTATCTTGTGGTTTGCGCGTGCATATAAGTATGGTCCATTGCAACATTAATTACTATGGAAACGGCTGGGTCGGTCATATTGGTTAGGTGGTCAGACAGTTAATTCTTATCTACAAATTCGTCACCTTCGGAAAGGTTATGCCAAGTTAGAGTGCGGTATCTATTTCAAAGCTAATGGTGGCGGTCACCGTTTAGTTAGTTTACAGCGAAGGAATATTTCATGGCGGGACGGCAAGTCGTTAAGTGTCGAGAAGATATTGTTTTATTATTATCTATCTGTTAATCTTTTTATTTATTTGTTTATTCAAATGGCTGTTCCATATACAAACGTGTTGCACTGAACTACAATTTGTTTTTTGACGACTTCACAAAGGGTTTTTTCTATTTAATGATTGGACTAAGCTTTTAAGACTTTTATTAAACTATGGAATTTATTTATTTATCATTTTTATGCTAATTATTTAATGCGAAAATTTGTTGATGTCGGCAAAAAACCGTTAACTCCTGTCTATGGTTTAATAACTTTTCATTATTTAGAAACTTAATGATGTGTAGTTTTTCGTGTAGGCATAAAGGGCATGGGTCATCCCAGGTTTTACAAGTTCTTGTTCTATTTATTATTTTCCATTTTACTTTTGGTGTTTTATTCGTTTCTTTTAGATGCCAGAAATATTGGGATAGAGATGTCTGATTTCTATTTTGAATAGTGTTGAAGGATCTCTTGCGCTGTCTCCATCTAATTTTAAATTTATTCTTCGTTGACCCAATGTATATCCTATCAGTGTTAGGACTCTCAATGGATGAGATAGTGCATTGGTATACCACAGATTTTGTGAGGCATTTATTTTCCAACGGGCAGTCTTTAGGGTTTCTACAATCACATAATTTTTCGTTATTTTTATCTAATTTTAGTTTAGGAGCTTTATTACTGTTTTGTCATGCATGTTTTTCCAGAATTTTATTATTATGTCTTTTTATGATTATTTCTAGATTTTCAGTGTAGCTGTAACTTAATTTTAAGGTGTTTTTATTAAAGATCTCGACAAGTGGGAAAGTGTTTTTCAATTAAAACCCTTGTTTGGTACTGACCATTTGGTTGTACGGAGGGGTATACCAGATGATCTTTCTTTTCCTGTTTTTCTTATTATTGGTACTATCATTTCCATAGGTTATGTCAGCGTTTTTGTATCCGCTATTTTTCAGGGCTGTGTTATAAAAATTACTGTGTTGTCGGAATATTTCCCTATCAGCTGAGTTCATGCTAATTCTTTTCTCTATTGATGTGGGTATATGCTCTATTATAGATGGAGGGTGGTTTGACTTAGGGTGTACATACAAAAGCACGCGCAAACCACAAAATAGCTTATTCCTAAATTTTCGCTTGAGGATGAAACGGGACCCAACACATTAATTCAACTTATATATATATATATATATATATATATATATATATATGTGTGTGTGTGTGTGTGTGTGTGTGTGTGTGTGTGTGTGTGTGTGTGTGTGTGTGTGTGTGTTGTAAGCTGGAAAGGGTTACTGAATGAGAAATAACCAAAACGGAGGTTGGAAATGAAATGGTTATCTTTATAACATCAACAAAATCCAATACTCGCCAGCGCCTTGAAGTAGGTAAACCACTTCTAGCGGTGGATTATTTAGATAACATATTACCGCCTTACAATAATTTTCAACGTATTTATGAGGATTCGGACATTCGTTAGCGTTCATAGATTCGGTATATATATATATATATATATATATATATATATATATATATATATATAATAATGTATTTAGACAAGCAATCCTTCTTTCATGCACATTTGGAGAGTTTTTATATAATTTATCATCTGAAAAGAAAAAAATTATTAGATCGCATAAGAAATTGTATAAAAAACTAAATAAAAGCACCTTGTCAGTCGCGTTCAATATATATATATATATATATATATATATATATATATATATATATATATATATATAGCTCTGTAAATTTACATCGAAAATTTTACATTGTAAAAATAAAGATACACATAAGAACACCGGATTATATATCTTACTGTTCTTTCTCTTCATATATATATATATATATATATATATATATATATATATATATATATATATATATGTGTGTGTGTGTGTGTGTGTGTGTGTGTGTGTGTGTGTGTGTGTGTGTGTGTGTGTGTGTGTGTGTGTGTGTGTGTGTGTTAAAGAGAGCCAGACAACCTACCACAGTTTCACCTTAACTCTACTTATTGTATTGAGCACTTTATTTAGTTATTTTGCGTACTCATATCAGGTTTTTTTTCTTTGGACCTTGGACTCGTATGCTGAACGATTATTTTCGGCTAACGTACATGTTCTTGGTGCTTTCTTTTTTTATACCTTTTTTCCCTTTGGTGTTGGCTTTTTATTTGCAAATCAAGACACCAAAGGTTTTCCTGAGCGAGTATATATTTATATATATATATATAGATTTATATATAATAATATATATATATATATATATATATATATATATATATATATATATATATATATATATGAAAGATCTACTTAACTTTTAAATAACAATTTTATCCCTACTGCGAATTTATCGACGATTTTTTCTCGATCGATCATTTCGTGTTTGGGAAATGTATCTTAAATCATCGAATTTATAAACATAAATTTGGATTTTACAAACCAGACGCTTCATTGTGACTGATTTGTTAATAGCACCTCAAATCAAATGACGGTTCGCCATAAGGGTTACAGGTTCGATCCCTCTCGGAGAAGCGCATATTTTCTACGAAATTTCTCGAACATCCAGGCCGGAAAATGTATTTAATTTCAGGTTTCTCGGTATTGGCATCCACTGAATATAAAACACGGCATGAATTGGCCACCACCTTCACTGGAAAATATGTAACTTCTACGGAAAAGAAAGTTTAAAAAAAATTGGTATGAACATCACCCAGAACCGCTTACGAAGATCGGGCCTGTAACAATTTCATGGGACTACACAATACACACACAGACAGAAGAATCAAATCTAATCTCCCAGACATTATTATTAGAGACCGTAAACACAAAAAATGCCTCCTTATTGATATGGAAGCCCCTGCAGGCTGCAATGTATCTTTGATGATCTTCAAAAAACTATCAAAATACAAGGACCTTGGAATCGAAATCTCAAAAATGATGCACATGAGGACATCAATAATTCTATTTTTAGTCGGAGCCCTCGGATTGATTGAAAAAGATTCCAATAGACTCATTGAAGGGATTCCTGGAAGCCCATGCCTCAAAGAAATACAAAAACTTGTTCTCAGAGTACAACCCACAAAGGGCTTTATCTATGAAAGGATTATGCTAAAAATAAGCAGACATAATGTTTGTAATTTATTTAATCAGAAATGGTTAAAATATAATTTACTGCCTCAATACACACACATATATAGCTATCAAAAGACAAGGACCTTCAAATTGAAACCTCGAAAATGTGGCACATGAGAACATCAGCAATTCCAGTTGTATTTGGAGCACTCGGATAGAAAAGATTCCAATAGACTCATTGAAGGGATTCCAGGAAGCCCATGCCTTAAAAAAAATACATAAAATTGTTCTCACGATTACAGCCCACACCTTACGAAGGGCTTTATCTATGTAAAATATGTGTGCGGGTGTGTGTTTTTTTTAATTGCTCAGTGGAAAATGTCATGGCGCCATTTCTAACATTAGGTCTCTGGGCGGGACGCGGAAAGAAATGTGTACACAACAGAAATCAAAGGAAATAAAATAATAATAATATTATTATTATTATTATTATTAATATATAATAATAATAATAATAATTATTATTATTATTATTATTATTATTATTATTATTATTATTATTTTAACGTGATATTTAAAATGAAATTCCTTCTTGCCCTGGTATTCCCGCACGATCGCCCATCTAGGTACTGACCAGGCCCGACGTTGCTTAACTTTCAATGCAACATCGCCGATATAAAATTGAGATTACACGTAAACATGCTCGAGTTTATTCTTGAATCTTCAAGTATTTACTCGCAAGGCTTACGGCCATATCACGTCGAAACACCAGTTGCCGTACGATCACCGAAGTTAAGCAACGTCGAGCCTGGTCAGTGCCTAGATGGGTGACCGCTTGGATGTGCGGGTGGTGTAATGGATAACGGCTTGGAATTGAAAATCAGAGAGTTTAGTTTCAATTCCAGTTGGGAATGCCAGCGTCATACGCTGATATGCTCAAGGACAAATGATCCAATGGATAAAAGAGATGTGAGTTCAATACCTGGCTACGGCAGTGGTGAACAAAAAAATTTGGACACTTAACTTAAAAGGAGAAAGCATGACAGAGGCATGTCATGTAGAACTAGAACAATCTACCCCGTTGGACAAAATAAAGGGCTCAGTTCGAAATTCCAATCACCTGGAGAAGGCCGGAGCGTACAACGGCCAAAACGTCGCGAACATCGCAATAAAGATGAGGACAACATTTCGAACAATGTAAATAATTACAATACCTCATCTCAGATATATAGACAGGTCCTGAAGAAGACCGAAGCGTATAATGGTCGAAACGTCGTGAAGGTGGCAATAAAAATGAGGACACATTTCGAACAATGTAAATAATTACAATACCTCATCTCAGATATATAGACAGGTCCTGAAGAAGGCCGAAACGTATAATGGTCGAAACGTCGTGAAGGTGGCAATAAAAATGAGGACACATTTCGAACAATGTAAATAATTACAATACCTCATCTCAGATATATAGACAGGTCCTGAAGCGTATAATGGTCGAAACGTCGTGAAGGTGGCAATAAAAAATGAGGACACATTTCGAACAATGTAAATAATTACAATACCTCATCTCAGATATATAGACAGGTCCTGAAGAAGGCCGAAACGTATAATGGTCGAAACGTCGTGAAGGTGGCAATAAAGATGAGGACAACAGTTCGAACAATGTAAATAATGTCAATAATTACAATACCTCATCTTTGAAATATAAACAAAATATTCTTACTCTGGCTTTAAATAACCTGCAAAAACTATAAAAATCAAATTAATCAATCGGGGATGTGGCCTCTTGCAGAGTGGGGTGCAATTTTAACCGTCCCCAAGGGCTATAGACGGTATAATCTATCAGGTTTAATTTATTTGGATCAAATTATTGAAAAGTTGCACGATATGCTTTACTTAATATTTATTAAAAACATTATCCTTGGTTCGAAAAGCGTTTATTGAAATTTCAGAAAATAAACGGTTACTTATTAGAAATATTAAATTTAATCAATTAGCGTGAAATTAAAACAAAAATGCAAGCTTCAGAAATTATTTTTCATATTTTAAATTAATTTTAACCCTTAGATATCGCATTGCTGTTCATGAATTTATATCTACACAGTCTATTTCTATCTATCTATCTATCTATCTATCTATTTAAGTCTGTTAATATCTATCTATTTCAGTCTATTTCTATATCTCAGGCTATTCATATCTATCTCACATGTTCATATCTATCTATCTATCTATCTATCTATCTATCTCTCTCTCTCTCTCTCTCTCTCTATATATATATATATATATATATAATTATATGTATATATGTATATATATATATATATATATATATAATTCTGTTCAAATATATCTTATTTTTTCATATCAACCTATCTGTTCTCTTCATATCTATCTATCTATCTATCTATCTATCTATCTATCTATCTATCTATCTATCTATCTATCTATCTATCTATCTATCTCAGTCAGTTCACATCTATATATGAATTTTATTGAAATTTCAGATAAGAAACAGTTGCAATGAATATTTATATAATTCTACAATAAACAATTGTTACAGTTCTAATCTTAATTTTCAGAAAAAAATCGTAATTGTTAATAATATTAATTCCTAAATTCTTACCTTAGAAGGAATTAAGTGTTTTCATAAATAAGAATAATTTGGAAAATAAATTTTCTGTAACAGCTGATCGTTTTCTTTAACCTTTATTAAGCTTTATTTTAAAGTGTCAAAATATCCACAAAAAAGTTTTAACTGTAGAGATATTTTCCGTACAGTCTGTTTTACGTGCAGCCGTTTGTTTTATCTAAAAGTTATAAGTTAATTAATGAAATTAATAATGAAGAAATCTTTTCATAAAAATGTTTGCATTTTTTATCATGAAAAAATTTGGTTTTTAGCTTTTAGCTAATTAAACCCTTTCATAATAAAGTCTTTTATTAAATTTCGAAAAAATAAATCGGTTGTTTGTGATGAAATTATAGTTTATTTTAGAGTTTTAAAAATATACAGAAAAAGGATATTCAAAGAATTAATAAACTGAAGATATTTTTTCGCAGAAGGGAATTATCACACAAATAAGAGATATATTTATCGATGTTAATTTGAATGTCTGTTCTTGATTATGGTAATATTTAATTTTAATTTAAGAAATGTAATTGCTAATTAAATTAATTTAATTATTTTATTACAATTAATAACAACAAATGTTTATACCTGAAACTAATATAAACCCTTTAAAGGCATTTATTCTAATTAAATCTTGAAATAAATGTATTTAATTTTTCTGTTTTTTAATGCCTTATTTTAAAAGTTCAAAAACGTCACAGAAAAGGTCTTTTTAAATTTCACAGTTTTAAGTGAAGAGATATTTTCTGCGCAGTCTATGTTACGAGCAGCCGTTTGGTTTTATCTAAAAGTTATAAGCTAATTAATGAAGAAACATCTCTTAAAAATAGAAAATATATCTGCATATTTTGACAAAATATGTCTGCATGTTTTGGTTATAAAAAAAAAACTTTGTTTTTTTTGCTGAAATTGAATGAAGAATTTTTAGATTTTGAAAAAATAAATTGGTGGTTTTTGTTGGAAAAAGTTTGTTTTTAAGTTTTACATATATTTAGAAAAAAAGTAAATTTACAAAATGAATTAACTGGAGATAATTTTTAACAAAAGCGTATAATCGCACAATTAAGTAATTTACATATTTATTCTTGATTATTGAAAATATATTTGCTAATTAAATTAATTTAATTATATTTTTTTACAATAGACAACAACAAAGTTTCATACGTGAAAGTAATTTAAACTCTTTAAAGACAAATATTCTAATTAAATCTTGAAATAAAATTATTTGATTTTTGTGTTTATTTAATAATTTAATACCTTATTTTAAAAACTCAAAATTTTAAATTCGTGCATTGATAGATTAAAAATATTTTTTTTAAAGTGAGAATTATTTTATTCCATTTCTTAATTCACAGAATTATAGCATAATTCATAAAACTAATAAGTGATCACTGAGGTTAAGCAACGTTAAACCTGGATAGTATTTAGATGGCTGACCGCTTAGGAATACCAGGTGATATAATCTTGGATATGCGGGCATTATGGCTTACGGCAATTATCACGTTCAAACTTTCTCGTACGGTCACCGAAGTTAAGCAACGTCAAGCCTGGTCAGTACAAATATATATAAATATATATTTGAATTGAAAAACACTTTGGTTTTGATCTGTAATGGAATTAATCAAGAATAATGTTTTACAATTTTGAAATAAAATAAATCGATGTCTTTTTGTTGTTTTTATTAATGTTTCAAATTATTCAGATGAAAGACGATATTTACAAAATTAATTAACTGGGAATATTTTTTTAACAGAAGCAAATTATTTCATAATTACAAGAGATGTATTAATTGATGTTAATTTGAATCTTTATTCTTGGTTATGGAAATATTGAACTTTCATTTAAGAAATATAATTCTTAATAAAATTATTTCAGAATTTTTATTTTTAAAATAAACAATAAAAAAGTTCATACCTGAAAGTGAATTAAACCCTTTAACAATAAAATATAAATATTTTAATTAAATCTTGAAATAAAATTGTTTGATTTTTGTGTTTGCTTAAAGCCTTATTTCAAAAGTTCAAAATGGACAAAGAAAAGGACATTTTAAATTTCTGAGTTGATAGAACAAAAATATTTTTAAAGTGAAAATCATTTTATTCATTTTATTAATTCACAGAATTATTGCATAATTAATAAAACTAATAATGATGAAGTGATCACCGAAGTGAAGCAACATCGAGGCTGGGCAGTGTCTAGATTGGTGACCATTTGGGAATACCAGGTGATATAATGTTGGATTTTCGGGTAGTACGGCTTCCGGCAAATATCACGTTGAAACCCCGATTTTCTCATGAACACCGAAGTTAAGCAACGTCGAGCGTGGTCAGTACGTAGATGTTCTAATTAAGACAAAAAATATTTGCATTTTGGTTGAAAACCACTTTAGTTTTCAGCTGTAAGACAATTAAAATATTTGATAATCAGTAATAATATTTTATAATTTTGAAAGAAAATAAATCGATGTCTTTTGTTGAAATAATTGTTATATTAAAGTTTCAAAATACTAAGAAGGAGGTGGAGATTTACAAAATTAATTAAATGGGTATATTTTTTTAACAGAAGCGAATTATTTCATAATTACAAGAGATGTATTAATTGATGTGAATTTGAATCTCTATTCTTGATTAAAGAAATATTGAACTATCATTTAAGAAATATAATTTTTCATAAAATTAATTTAGAAATATACTTTTTTTTAAAAAATAGACAATAAAATAGGTTCATGCCTGAAAGTAATTTAAACCCTTTAATAATAAAGTATACATATTTTAATTAAATCTTGAAATAAAGGAATTTGATTTTGTGTTTATTTTAGGCCTTATTTTAAAAGTTCAAAATGTTTGCAAAAAAGGACATTTTAAATTTTTGCGTTGATAGAATAAACATATTTTTTAAGTGAGAATTATTTTATTCCTGTTCTTAATTCAAAGAATTATAGCATAATTAATAAAACTAAGAAGTGATCATCGAAGTTAAGCAACGTCTAGCCTGGTCAGTACATAGATATTTTAATTAAGACTTGGGTTGAAAACAACTTTAGTTTTCAGCTGTAAGGGATTTAAAACATTTGATAATCAGGAATAATGTTTTACAATTTTAAAAGAAAATAAATCGATGTCATTTTGTTGAAATAATAGTTTATATTAAAGTTTCGAAATATTCCGAAAGAGTTAGAGATTTACAAAATTAATTAACTGGGTATATTTTGTTAACAGAAGCGAATTATCTCATAATTACAAGAGATGTATTAATTGATGTTAATTTGAATCTCTATTCTTCATTATGGAAATATTTAAGAAATATAATTGCTAATTAAATTAATTTAATTATTTTTTTACAATAGACCACAAAGTTTCATACCTGAAAGAAATTTAAACTCTTTAAAGACAAATATTCTAATTAAATCTTGAAATAAAATTATTTGATTTTTGTGTTTATTTAATACCTTATTTTAAAAATTCAAAATTTTAAATTCGTGCGTTGAGAGATTAAAAATATTTTTTTTAAAGTGAGAATCATTTTATTCCATTTCTTAATTCACATAATTATAGCATAATTAATAAAACTAATAAGTGATCACCGAGGTTAAGCAGCGTTGAACCTGGATAGTATCTAGATGGGTGACCGGTGATATAATTAGGTCTTACGGCATATATCACGTTCAAACACTGTTTCTTGTACGATCACCAAAGTTAAGCAACGTCAAACCTGGTCAGTTCATAGATATTTTGATTAAGATTTGGGTTGAAAACCACTTTGGTTTTGATCTGTAATGGAATTAATCAGGAATAATGTTTTACAATTTTGAAAGAAAATAAATCGATGTCTTTTTGTTGTTTATATTAATGTTTCAAATTATTCAGATGAAAGAGGACATTTACAAAATTAATTAACTGGGTATATTTTTTTAACAGAAGCATATTATCTCATAATTACAAGAGATTATTAATTCTTCTATTCTTGATTATGGAAATATTGAACTTTTATTTCAGAAATATAATTCTTAAATAAAATTAACTTAGATATTTCTTTTCTTTTAAATAGACAATAACACCTGAAAATGATCTAAACCCTTTAACAATAGAGGATAAATATTTTGATTAAATCTTGAAATAAAGGTATTTTGTTTTTGTGTTTATTTTATGACTTATTTTAAAGAATTTTAAATAAATTTTCAAATGTGATTTGATAGAACAGGTGTATATCTTGGAGCAAAAATCATTTTATCTGTTTTCTGGATTCAAAGAATTAATGAACAATTTGAAATATAAATTACTTAATGTTTATTAGAAAGATTTATCTTGGCTGTAAAATTGTTTGTTTAAATTTCAGGAAAAAATAATGTCAATAAATATTAATTTATATAATTCTCTAATAAATTCCTCTTAGAATTCTTGCACGAAATGGATTTAAAATGTTTTTTTAAATAACAAATATACAAAACCTACCGTTTATTTTTTAAAATTTGAACTTTCAAATAAGAAATATAATTATTAATATAATTATTTTAGATAATTCTTTTTTTTTAATAAACAACAAATGTCCATTCCTGAAAGTGATTTAAAGTCTAACAATAAATTTTAAATATTCTAATAAAATCTTTAAATAAATATATTTGATTTCTGTTTTTATTTTATGTCTTATTTTAAAAGTCCAAAGTGATTGAATAAAGAAATATTCAAATTTCAGTTGATAAAATTGGGATATATTTTGGAGCGAAAATTATCACATCCATTTAACGAATTAACGAAGAATTTCAATTCATCTTGGCTGTAAAATTGTTTGTTTAAATTTCAGGAAAAAAACAATTCTAATTATTCAAATGAAAGAGATTTACAAAATAAATTAATTAAGTATATTTCTTAACAAAAGTGAATTATCTCACAATTATAAGAGATTATTAATTGATGTTATTTGAATCTCTATTCGTGGTTATGGAAATATTGAACTTTCATTTAAGAAATATATATTTTTTCATAAAATTGATTTAGATGTTTCTTTTTTTAAAAAAAAATCAACAATAAGGTCCATACCTGAAAATGATTTAAACTCTTTAACAATAGAGAATAAATATTCTAATTAAATATTGAAATAAATGTATTTGATTTTTGTGTTAATTTTCTGCTATGTTCTTAATGTGGAAAAAGGATTAGGAAAAAAACTTTTCAAAGTTGAGTCGATAGATCTATCTTTGTTTTCAAAGGAGTTCTTTTAAATTTCAGAAAAAAAATACAGTTCATATGATTCTATAACAAACCGATGTTAAAATTCTTTGAATGAAACTCTTCCTTAATAAAAAGAAATATATTAAAATCATCTCGGAATAAAATCGTTCCTTGTTTACATTTAAAAAAAAGCTCCATATTTCTAACTGTAGAGATATTTTAGAAGCTACTAAGTTGCTAGTAACCTTGAGTTTTATGTGAAAGTTATAATTTTTCAACTTATTAATAACGAAGACATGTTTTCATTAAGGCTAAAAAATATTTTCAAAGATTGTTAGTAGCGAGATTAGATCATTTTTTGTTAATCACCCCAAATAATGTAGTTATTTATCGCAAATATTAATTCACCCCAAGAAATTATAAATTTTAAATCATAGTTTGTTTTTGTATTAAATTTTTGTAACTCTTTCGAAATTATAAATTTTAAATCAAAATCTATTTAGCATAGCTCGCAACACCTCCGACCTTCAGAATGAAAAAAAGTTACCAAAAATCAGGGAGTTGTCTATATTTCTTAGATGAGGTATTATGTACACTCCGGCCTTCTTCAGGTGGTTGGAATGTCGACATTCCAACCACCTGAAGAAGGCTGGAGCGTAAACGGTCGAAACGTTGTAATAAATATGGCGACAAAGATGAGGACATTAGTCCAAATAATGTAAATAATCAGGGAGTTGTTCACATTTCGTAAGTACGGGTGATATTCGAGGTACTTACATGGAAATATTTACAATTTTAAAAAAAAATGAAAAAAATCTAATTTTGGTTTGTTTATTGAAGTGAGCCTGAAATCTAACCCCATATTTAAAAATAGCACTCCGAGTCGCCCACATCTGGGACGATTGTAACGGTGAACCCAACCATATAGCAATGGAAGGGCCTTTTTATTTTAGGGTGAATTAAAAAAAAACCGCGTCTACAGTATTTAATATGAAGAAAATTAAACACTTTTATAATCATGAAATAATGTTTTAGTAAAATTTCGAAAGAAAAGCGTCTGACGCCACATTTGGAAAGATTAAAATAATGTTGACTGGATATAAAATTTATTTATACAAAGTGAATTATCGCAGTTACATTAACTGATGTTTATTAGAAATTTGCAAAAAATGTTTAATGAAATTTCAGAAAAGAAACAGTTGCAATGAACATTAATTTATATAATTCTGTAATAAACAGTTACAATTAATTTTAAACATATTAAGATATCGCGATTTTTTGGACGTACCAATATCTATCAATCTCTCTATCAATTTATCAATCTATCTATCCCATTCTTGTCTGTTCCTATCTATCTATCTATCTATCTATCTATCTATCTATCTATCTATCTATCTATCTATTCTCCCTCTCTATCTCATTCAGTTCATATCTATCTCATTCTGTTTATACCAATCTATCTATTCTCTTGTTTATCTATCTATCTATCTATATATATATATATATATATATATATATATATATATATATATATATATATCCAAGTGTATGATTGGTATATACGGAATAAATTCAATCACCAACAATTACTATTCTTAAAAGAGTGCTCAATGGAGTAGAGCGAATATAATTATTTATTTAAAAATTATAACATAAATATATTATAAAATCACTACAAAAATAGCAATTTTGTTTCAACATTCTGGTGGCTTATCAAGTGATGATGTTGAATGTAGATTGTAGAATCTTCATTCAACATCATCACTTGATAAGACACCAGAGGTGTTGAAACAAAATTGCTATTTTTGTAGTGATTTTATAATATATTTATGTTATCATTTTAAATAAATAATTATATATATATATATATATATATATATATATATATATATATATATATATATTTACATTTCAGGAAAGAAACAGTTTCAATGAATATTATTTATATAATTCTATAATAAACAATTGCTACAATTCTTAAATTTTATAAATGTATTTACTTTCCGAAAAATTGTAATTGTTACTAATATTCATTAATATTTTCTTATCTTAAAATAAACTGAATCACAGATATGCAAACCGTAGAAAAAATAGATACTCTTCCTTTGGTCAGTCAAGTTGTTAACACCTTAAAAAACACCTACCGCCGTGTTAAAAAAACATTTCTGTGATGTTTTAAACTTAAAGTAATATTTGTTTCAAATCAGATTAATCCGACTTCAAATGAGATAAGATTCCTCAAGTAATGGTTCAGAAATGTATATTTTATATTTGAAACATTTTTAATAAAGACAATTATATTGCGATGACAAATGGCTAAAAATGGCGCTAAAATCAAGGATTTCAAAATAAAAACTCTTACCAATCAATTGAAATTAGTTTTGAAATTCAGAAAATGTATTTTGCTTATTGGAAATATTAAATTTAATCGATTAGAGTGAAATTAAAACAAAACAAAAGCTTCAACAAAGATATTTCATTTTAAAAAATTAATTTTTAACATTAGATATCGCGAACCTTTGGAGATGCCAATATCTATCTATCTATCTATCTATCTATCTATCTATCTATCTATTGCAGTTAGTTCATTATCTATCTATTTATCTACCTTATATACTCACGTAACATGCGACTTTTGAAGAGATAATTTGACTACAGTAAATGGATATATAGTTTGTTTAACGACGTTTGCTAGGGCCAGGAGTACATACGCTAATTTTGTATCTCGTGTATGATGCGACCCTCTAAAAATTAGTTTCAAAATTAGGTCTTCAAATCTCGCATGATACGCGAGTATCTATCTATCTATCTATCTATCTATCTATCTATCTATCTATCTATCTATCTATCTGTGTTCATTATCTATCTATCTATCTATCTATCTATCTATCTATCTATCTATCTATCTATCTATGTCTTTTCATTATCTATCTATCTATCTACCTTGTATTCTCGTGTATCAGTCGACTTTTGAAGAGATCATTTTGATGCTAATTTGACTACAGTAAATGGATATATAATTTGGTCAAAGGCATAGCCAGGGCCAGCAGTACATACGCTAATTTTAAATCACATGTATAATGCGACCCCCTTAAAATTAGCTCCAAAATTAGGTTTTCAAATGTCCCATAATACGCGAGTATAAGCGCTAAGTAATATTTGTTTTAATTTAAATGAATTAAACTTTAAATCAGTTAATCTTCCGCAAAAAAAGTTTCAGGCAAGTATTTTATGTTTTTGGAAAGTTTCTAATAAAGGGAATTAGGTTTACAGACTTTATTTGGTTGAATTAACAATTTTAAAAAATCATTCCAATCAATTTAAATTCGTTTTGAAATACGCCAAAGGATTTTGTTTATTGGGAATATTAAATTTAATCTATTAGCTTGAAATTAAAACTAAAATATAAAGCTTCAAGAAAGATTTTTATTTTCATTTATAAAATGCATGTTGAATCTTTGGTATCGCTTTTCTATTATGGGTATATTTTAAAATTTCTCAATATTTAAACACTATTTAATATGGTAAAATTTATTCATATGATTCTATAATAAACCGTTGTTAAAATGCTTGGAATGAAACACATCCTTAATAAAAAGAAATATATTAAAAGCATCTTGTAATAAAACCGTTCCTTGTTTACATTTAAACAAAGCTCCATATTTCTAACGTTAGAGATATTTTAGAAGCTAATAAGTTGCTGGTATGCTGGAGTTTTATGTGAAAGTTATAATCATTCAACTTACTAATAACGAAAATAGGTTTTCATTAAGGCATAAAAACATCAAATGATTTTATTTTCTTTCGAAACTTTTAATGTATTACCTTGAAATGAATACTAAGATATAACGCTTCAAGAAGGAAATTTTAAACATTATATATATATATATATATATATATATATATATATATATATATATATATATGTTTATATTACGTTCGTTTTTACAGATACAAATATTTAAGAAAATCCTCTGATTAACGACATTTACCGGCCTGAATGTCCGACAAATTCTCATAGAAAATATGCGTTCTCCGACAGAAATCGAACCTGTATCCTATACGGAACCGCCATACCCTGACGTGCTTTAGCGATTGAGCCACAGAGGAACGTTTCGTTAAATGTCGTTAATCCTGTTTATTATAAACAGAGCATTTACTTAAATATTTGTATCTATAAAAATAATGTATAAACATAAAATATAATTGTCGGACATCATATATATATATATATATTATGTTTATACGTTCTTTTTACAAATACAAATATTTAAGAAAATGCTCTGATTAACGACATTTACCGGCCTGAATGTCCGAGAAATTCTTATAGAAAATATGCGTTTTTCGACAGCAATCGAACCTGTATCCTATACGGAACCGCCATATCCTGACGTGCTTTTACTGATTGATATATATATATATATATATATATATATATATATATATATATATATATATATATATATTAAATTATTATTTTTTATTTTATCTTCTTTAAAAAATAGTTATAATCTAGGCTATATTTGTGTATCGTGCACTGTTTTTTTTTAAATAAAAACAAAAATACTAAAGTTTGGATCATCAGTCGAACAGTTCTTTCCTATTTTATCAATATATTCGCGTGCGGGCACACACACACAGACACACACATATATTTATATATTTATATATATATGTATGTATGTATTTTATAAAGAGTTAATCATACAAAGAATTAATCAGCTATGTTAATATAATTAATGGCGAAATCTCTTCACTAACAGACTTAATAAGGCATTAACCTATTAACAATATATTAAATGATTAATGATTATGATTAAAATTGTAAGATGGATTTGGTGTTGCTGGGTGGCTAGTAATTTTGGAAATATCACATTTTCATCCTCAGGCTGTAATTTTTCCATTTCCGGGTAAAATCCAAGATGAAAGAAATGTATTATAGACAGAACGATTTTTTTATAAAAATGTCTTATTTATTGAGGGTTATGCAATCTTGGAACGTGGGGTGTTGCAAAGCTACAATTCTAGTTTAAATATTTCAAGTGACGATTTTTTTTGTGTGTGAATTTTAGCAATGTGGTAAATCAACGAATTTTGCTGCTGTGTGTGTTTTCCAGTTAATGTGACAGGGACGAAGTTTATCGTTCAATTAATAGAATGATATGTCTTTGTAGATTTTTACTGGAATTTCGTAATGCAGATCAACTTTTTTCCATAAATGTATTATATTAGGCAGCATATATTTTATATTATAACCTGCTCTAAAGAATACACAAGATCCATCTGACAATTTTATAAATAAGGACCAGATCATTGGATTGTTAGTAAGTTAATGTTTATTTTAAGATTTTCAAGTATTCATCAAAACAAAGTCGACAACCTATATCAATTTTAAAGTGATACACACATACACAAACACACACACACACACACACACACACACACACACATATATATATATATATGTGTGTGTGTGTGTGTGTGTGTGTGTGTGTATAAACCCAAAATTCTAAAAAATGAATCAGTTTGTCTGACGATCGCTAAAGGTGAAACCCAGGGTCACAAACTCACATCTATCCAACGAAATACATGTGTATATATATATATATATATATATATATATATATATATATATATATATATATATATATAGGTAGTACAAAAAAAGCCCCGGAGCACCAAATCTATCTTATAATTTTTAAGTTAAGGATCGCGTCATGCAATGTATTATAAATAAGTTAACTTTTTCCATTTTTGTCATCTCTCTCTCTCTCTATATATATATATATATATATATATATATATATATATATATATATATATATATATATATATATGTATGTATGTATATAAACGTTATATTAGGCAGCATATATTTTATATTATAAAGAGCTAATCATAAAAAGAATCAAGTAGTAATATTAATGTAATGAATGGTGAATTCTCTTCGCTAACAGACTTAATAAAACATTAACTTACTAACAATCCACTGAATGACCTGATCCTTATTTATAAAATTGTTGTCAGATGGATTTGGGATTGTTAGTAAGTTAATGTTTATATTAATTGTTAGCGAGGAGAATTCACCATTAATTACATTAATATTGCTAATTGATTTTTTGTATGATTATCTCTTTATAACATAAAATATATGCTGCTTAATATAATACGTTTATATACATACATATATATATATAGAGAGAGAGAGAGAGAGTGAGAGAGAGAGAGAGAAAGAGAGAGAGAGAGTGATCTTGTATGACAAAGTGAAAAAAGTGGTCCAATTAACAGAGTAATATGTTTTAGTATTTTTCCAGAATTTCGTTCTGTGCATCAGTTCTTTCATAAATATATTATATTGTACAGTATATATATATATATATATATATCATAAATATATTATATTGTATATATATATATATATATATATATATATATATATATTCAGTCAGTCAGTTGTGTGCCATGTGTGATACACGCTTAGGCGATCAGGTATCTATCGATACATGACTGACGAGGCAGATTTTTTTCCAGCAGTAGTTTGCCATTTCTTTCTGCGGCAAACAAAGGCTATAGAACCCGGTCTGTCCTGCTATTAACCCATAGCTGGGGAAGAAGAAAAGGTATTAGCACGTAAATAAATGTCATGGATTTGACTGGAATTCGAACTCGGCTCTCCGATTCCTCAATCCTGAGTCTATATATATATATATATATATATATATATATATATATATATATATATATATATATATATATATAGCGAAGGGATTTCGCCATGAATTCCATTAACACTGCTGATTAATTTTTGTATGATTACTACTTTAATATATATATATATATATATATATATATATATATATATATATATATAAACATCGTGGATTTCTTTAGGTATTTTATATACCTTGTATGGGATACGAAAAAGTTTGATTGACATTCTGGTATGAAAATGAGAGGCTTTATGCAAAATTGTTTTTAGATCTTTAAAACATACCGTGATTATATAGGTGTATAACTATCTATCTATCTATGTTTATATCTATCTGTGTATCTATCTAAATAATACACCATACATGTATATACATTATGTATAGAAGAAGAAAATAAAATTAATTATCTACTACAAATTTTTTTACCTTTATTTTTCTAACACTGTCAGCATATTGTGGCCGTGTTTATTGTTAATGTTATTGAGTGTTGTTTTTCCTTTTTTATTAGAAGGGCTTCCATTATTTTTAATTATTTCGTTTTTACATGTGGATGAGGTTATTAAACTTTTATTTTTATTTTGAGTGTGGCCTTTGGTAGGTTTCCAGTGTTCTTAAATGAGTCCTATTTGAGTTATGGTCGAGTAGATGTAACGTGAGTCCTCGAGATTGGCATGCCGTGGTATGACCAATATAATTATTTATGAATTAGGTTTGATCAGGAACTCAGTTCCTTAATGGGTATTTGAACTCGAAAATAAAATTTGAATTAAAATTTCCTTGAATTTTACAACTATTTATGAGACTGGGATTTTTCCCACTGTGTCCTAATATATCTATCTATCTATATCTATCTATCTATCTATCTATCTATCTATATATATATATATATATATATATATATATATATATATATATATATAATTCTTATGTAGCGTGTTGGAATCATATTTTTAAATAAATAATTATATTTATGCTCTACTTTTGTATCGAGCACTATTTTCTAAAATTAATGGCAAAAATACTAAAGAACTTTGGATTATTTACCTAACGAGTTCTCTCCTGTTTTTATATATTTTTCACACACACACACACACACATATATATATATATATATATATATATATGTGTGTGTGTGTGTGTGTGTGTGTGTGTTGAACAAAAAAATATTAAAATTTCAGACACTCGGCCTTGCTAGTCCAAAGGAGAGGATAAACTAATACCAATTTGGTTTTGTCGGAAGGTAGCAAAAAGAGCCGTCCATCCGCATTAGGGACTCAACTCCGGGTTTGAATTCAGAGTTGTTCTTTTCTTAGACCAGTTGCCATCCAAGGATATAGAACCCAGTCTGTCCTGCTATTTACCCATAGCTGAAGGGAGAAGAAGAAGATTCACACCTTTCCCAAGGATATTACGTAAGTGATTCACTGGAATTCGAATCTCCGATTCCTCAATCCAAGCCGTGCCTCCTCATATATATATATATATATATATATATATATATATATATATATATATATATATATATATATATATATATATGGTGTATATGCAATAAATTCCAATAACCACAAAATACTATTCTTAAAGAGTGCTCAATACAGAGTAGAGCAAATATGTTATGAGATCACTACAAAAATACCCATTTTGTTTCAACACTTCTGGTGTCTTATCAAGTGATGGTGTACAATGTAGAATAAAGCGTTTTAAAAGGTTGAAATCAATCAAACACCTCTCGCTAGGGTAAATGCTGTTACATAAGCTGCAATGACCAATATATGCAAAAAGTAAATCTATTTAAACTCGGTAGGTGAAAAAGCATGAATATCACAATTTTTAAATAAATGGAAATGAAATAAAAAATGGAAAAAAAATGAAGGCACCAGAAACCTCTGAAGAGGGCGAAAGAAATAGACCAGTACCTCAAATCTCTGGTACAAAGACAAAAACCCAGCGTGTTAAAAATAAGTTAAAACGAAGAGTGTTCAATAAGCTAAATAGAGCAAATGTAAAATAAATAACTAACAGGCTCTTTTAGGATTTACTTATTATAATATATATATATATATATATATATATATATATATATATATATATATATATTCAAACATGTTTCATTGAATAATGTAGACATATCTTTTTATCCTGATCCTTTCCAGTTGTCTAATCAGTTTCTTGATGTTAATATGATTTTTTTTAAATCATCATCACAGCGAAATGCAGATCTTATTGCAATTACAATAAATTTGTATTTTTCATTTACCAATGAAGATGATCTTGGTAAAGATCGAAAGTACTTGGGCTAAAAAAAAAACTACGGCGCCTTCCTTGATGAATTTTATCTTAAAATCAAGAAACTGATTAGACAACTGGAAGGGATTAATAGAAAAATGAGTAGACATTTTATATATATATATATATATATATATATATATATATATATATATATATATATATATATTATCATCTGCAGACAGACTGACATTAGCGGTCGGTTGAGAGGAAGGCAAATTTTACGTACTTACATTCTTTGAATAAACACGCCAATGACCGATATATATATATATATATATATATATATATATAATTACGCACTCACACCCATACATACATATATTCAACATCTGTTTATATTTCTGAGATGAGGTATTGTAAGTATTTATAATATTTAACGTTAGGACTGTTGCCCTCATTTTTACTGTCATATTCACAACGTTCCGGCCGTTGTACGGTACTGCCTTCTTCAGAATCTGTCTATATTTCTGAAATGAGGTATTGTAACTATTTAGACTATTTCAATCTTAGGATTGTTGTCCGCATTTTTGTTATCATATTCACAACCCAATGGATAAAAGCCTTGTTTTTTTTTTCACACAAAAAGTGACTTGACCCAAAGATTTGCTAGTTCAATCCCTACCCAGAGCCAAGGGAACACAATCTTGGAGAGTTCAATTATCAAGGGGAACTAACCAAAAACGGATATATCCAGAAAAGACATAGCACGTTGAATTAGAACAATCAGCACCTCTCCAGTGGACTAAATAAAGGGTTCGGTTCAAAATCCCAAATATTAACACCTGAAGAAGGTCGGAGCGTACGATAGCTGAAACGTCGTGAATCTGACTGTAAAATTAGGTCAATAGTCCGAACAATTTGATTAGTTTAAATCAGTGGTTCCACCCCGATTTTGCCTGATGCACCCTTTTCAACATAAGTCAGGATGATATTCCCCCACCCTTTTCCGAGTTTGTTCAACTCAAAAGGTGCATTCCAAATAATCTGCCTATATTACTGAAGTTATTAGTATGTCTACAAAACCCAGCGAGACTTCTCAGTTGCGCGGATCGAGGCACATTTTCGGTTGTGCCGGCTTGAAATTTTACATCTTGTGTCTTCCAATTTGTGGCACCAATTACACCGCTGAAGCCATTAAATTCTCTTCCCCTAGGCGGAATTCCCTGTTGTTTAAGAACAACTGCCCTAGATTAAATTTCTTACAGCTGAGCCATATACCAAGGTATTTGAATACGCATGAACGAAAGGCGACGCTGAAATTCTAAATATAATTTTGTTTTAAATTTGAGTTTGGGTCTAGCCAATTTAATTTTTTTTTTCTACATCTTTAGAGCATTTTATAATGATTCTTAAGAATTTATGGTAACTAGACTCTATGAATTTAAGCGCAATACTAGATTGGCGAGAAGCTCTCATCATTTTACAGTTGCGATGGCTAAATGTAACCGTAGATTCTATGCAGATAGTTTCTTCTTTCGGACTTCTCGCTTGTGGAGCTCTTTCCAGCGACTTGCTTTCCAGATAAGTTTGATCTTTAAGATATTAAATGCAATGTCAATCGTTATCTTCTGTCTTCTTAATTCCTCTTCTTTTATTGTCCTTTCCCCTCACTAAAGTCTTCTAATTCTCTTTTGCTTTCCAGTCAACTTTGATCTTCAAAAATTTCAATGCAATGTCAATCGTTATCTTCTGTCTTCTTAATTCCTCTTCTTTTTATTGTCCTTTTCCCCTCACTAAAGTCTTCTAATTCTCTTTTACTTTCCAGTCAACTTTGATCTTCAAAAATTTCAATGCAATGTCAATCGTTATCTTCTGTCTTCTTAATTCCTCTTCTTTTTATTGTCCTTTCCCTCACTAAAGTCTTCTAATTCTCTTTCACTCTTCTTACTTTCCAGTCAACTTTGATCTTCAAAATTTTAATGCAATGTCAATCGTTATCTTCTGTCTTCTTAATTCCTCTTCTTTTATTGTCCTTTCCCCTCACTAAAGTCTTCTAATTCTCTTTCACTCTTCTTACTTTCTAGTCAACTTTGATCTTCAAAATTTCAATGCAATGTCAATCGTTATCTTCTGTCTTCTTAATTCCTCTTCTTTTATTGTCCTTTCATCTCACTAAAGTCTTCTAATTCTCTTTCACTCTTCTTACTTTCCAGTCAACTTTGATATTCAAAAATTTCAATCCAATGTCAATCGTTATCTTCTGTCTTCTTAATTCCTCTTCTTTTATTGTCCTTTCCCCTCACTAAAGTCTTCTAATTCTCTTTTACTTTCCAGTCAACTTTGATCTTCAAAAATTTCAATGCAATGTCAATCGTTATCTTCTGTCTTCTTAATTCCTCTTCTTTTATTGTCCTTTCCCCTCACTAAAGTCTTCTAATTCTCTTTCACTCTTCTTACTTTCCAGTCAACTTTGATCTTCAAAAATTTTAATGCAATGTCAATCGTTATCTTCTGTCTTCTTAATTCCTCTTCTTTTATTGTCCTTTCCCCTCACTAAAGTCTTCTAATTCTCTTTCACTCTTCTTACTTTCCAGTCAACTTTGATATTCAAAAATTTTAATGCAATGTCAATCGTTATCTTCTGTCTTCTTAATTCCTCTTTTTATTGTCCTTTCCCCTCACTAAAGTCTTCTAATTCTCTTTCACTCTTCTTACTTTCCAGTCAACTTTGATATTCAAAATTTCAATGCAATGTCAATCGTTATCTTCTGTCTTCTTAATTCCTCTTCTTTTATTGTCCTTTCATCTCACTAAAGTCTTCTAATTCTCTTTCACTCTTCTTACTTTCAGTCAACTTTGATCTTCAAAATTTCAATGCAATGTCAATCGTTATCTTCTGTCTTCTTAATTCCTCTTCTTTTATTGTCCTTTCCCCTCACTAAAGTCTTCTAATTCTCTTTTACTTTCCAGTCAACTTTGATCTTCAAAAATTTCAATGCAATGTCAATCGTTATCTTCTGTCTTCTTAATTCCTCTTCTTTTATTGTCCTTTCCCCTCACTAAAGTCTTCTAATTCTCTTTCACTCTTCTTACTTTCCAGTCAACTTTGATCTTCAAAAATTTTAATGCAATGTCAATCGTTATCTTCTGTCTTCTTAATTCCTCTTCTTTTATTGTCCTTTCCCCTCACTAAAGTCTTCTAATTCTCTTTCACTCTTCTTACTTTCTAGTCAACTTTGATCTTCAAAAATTTCAATGCAATGTCAATCGTTATCTTCTGTCTTCTTAATTCCTCTTCTTTTATTGTCCTTTCATCTCACTAAAGTCTTCTAATTCTCTTTCACTCTTCTTACTTTCCAGTCAACTTTGATATTCAAAAATTTCAATCCAATGTCAATCGTTATCTTCTGTCTTCTTAATTCCTCTTCTTTTATTGTCCTTTCCCCTCACTAAAGTCTTCTAATTCTCTTTCACTCTTCTTACTTTCCAGTCAACTTTGATCTTCAAAAATTTCAATGCAATGTCAATCGTTATCTTCTGTCTTCTTAATTTCTCTTCTTTTATTGTCCTTTCCCCTCACTAAAGTCTTCTAATTCTCTTTCACTCTTCTTACTTTCCAGTCTACTATGATTTTCAAATATTTAATGCAATGTCAATCGTTATCTACCGTCTTCTTGATTACTCTTCATTTGTTCTCGGTCTTCAATGATATTTCACTTTTTTTCTTATTCTTTCACACTCAGTAACCCATTGTATCTTAGTGCCTTTACTCCCTTGCTGGGGGTGAAAGGATATCAAAAGAAAACAGATCAGTAAATTTATTGTTCTATATAAATTCGGAATTAACGCTCTTACTAGTAATAAAAAGAACACAAAGCTTACATCTTAATCAGTAAAACATGAAGAGAAATTAACGACATCTAAAAAAAAACCCACACTTGAAAATGATTAAAGAATTGGCCAAAATATCTAAGATTGCTGTAAAATAATTGAAATTTTTCATACTGTCGAATTTATATCCATATATTTGCTTACATACTGTGTACTGGAAATACAAACCTGAATTTACTTTATAACATGGAAGACTTCAAGCTTATACAAAAATATAAGAATCTATTGATTTCCGCGTATTCCTATAAGAACAGAAAGGATTTCTTAACGAACTGTTTATATAAGAAAATCGTTCAATCGAGCTTATCTAATATTTTGAAATCATCTTCGAATACGTTTTCACAACATCACCCACATGACGACGACGTGATCATATTTAAAGGGAACGCTGATCTTATAAAAAATTTCAATTATCTGTTTGGATTAGTCTTGCTCTTGTGTCCATCGTCTTTTTCATGTTTTAATTGAATATAGTCTAATGTTGATTATGTTTTAGGAATATGTCCTGAAGATGGTCTATTAGACCGAAACGTCCGACGTTGACATTATATTAACATTAAAACAGCATAATTGCATATTGGGATTGTTGGTTGTTTTCCGTATATTTTTCTTCATATATATATATATATATATATATATATATATATTATTATTATTATTAAATATAACAAACAATGAATGTCTATTATATCTGATCATGAGCCATTCTAATGTTCAAATGTTTGCTTTAATTTCTGGTGAAAATGAAGACAAAAATTGTCCAACATTAGGATATTTTTTAGTAAGTTGGTCCTAAGCTTTCGGCTCACATGAGCCATCCTCAGAATGGTTATCTAGACATGAAACAAAGATATCCATCGTCAAAGATGATATCTTGTTATTTTGACATAGCAGATTGCTATGCGACGATAACGCCCGCAGAATAGCTGACGCAGATCGTAAATTCAAGATGCGGTTTTATGATGTCATACCACCCGTTAGACCAAAGTATTACAACCGAACTAATGTCTAGATGCAATGTAATATGTTGTGACTAGTTTGAAATGTAATTTTGTTGAGTGTGGGTTACTTCGTTTTAACGTAGATGGCCTCCATATATATATATATATATATATATATATATATATATATATATATATAATGTATTGGGGGCAGCATATCATTATTTAAACATATATTATTAATTATAACAGACAACGAATGTCTATTAAGTTTGATCAGGAGCCGTTCTAAGCTTCGTATAGTTGCTTTAATTTCGGGTGGTTATATAGGCATTACAATAGAGACATAACCATCAAAGATGACCTCCTGTTATGTTATGCATAGAAGTTTGATATGCGACGATAACGATTACCGAATTTATAGCAACTATACGAAGCATAGAACGGCTCCTGATCAAACTTAATAGACATTCGTTGTCTTTTATATCTAGCAATATATATATATATATATATATATATATATAAGACTTTTCGGTAAATCGAATCGAGTTCTCTCAGTCACTGTGTGTTTAACTAAAAATGAATACACTTAAATTAAATTTCATCCCTGCTTATTGGTAGAATCCCCGACTGACGCCAATTCAGACCGGTTTCGATCCTAGTTAGAGGCAACCGGACGTCTAGCCACACTGATGAGCTGTGATACAGCGAAACAGTCTGTCTATGGATGACAATATATAAGCTCCTGAAAATTTATTTCGGTTGAGTTCTCTAGGGAGGAAGTGTTGGTTTTGTAAACAACTATTACGGCTATTAATGCAAGAATCTTCCGTAAATCGAATCGAGATCTCTCTAAGTGGCTACCGGACGTCTAGCCACACTGATGGCCCTGTGATACAGAGAAACAGTCTCTCTGCGGATGACAATATATATATATATATATATATATATATATATATATATATATATATATATATATATATATATATATATATATATATATATATATATAGATATTAAAGTAAATTCTGTAAAAAGGATATGCCCTGTTTATAATAACGTGATGTACTAGCAATATTTACAGGCGTGAATGTCCAAGAAATATGCGTGCTCCAAAAGGAATCGAACCTGTATCCTATTAGCGAAATGACGGTTCCGTGTAGGGTACGGGTTCGATTCCTGTCGGAAGACACATAATTTCTTTGAGGTTTCTCGTAAATTCAAGCCGGTAAATGTTGTTTAATACTGTTTATTATAAACAGAACATTTACTTAAATATTTGTATCTATATAAATAACGTATGACAATATATATATATATATATATATTGCAAGGAATAGATACAAATTATTTCCTAAAGGCATTATGAAAATAAGAGATGATAACAAGTACAGAACAGCTGTTCTGTAAGTGTTATCATCTCTTTATTTTACGGTTTTGTACATCAACAATTTTTATATATATATATATATATATATATATATATATATATATATATGGACTGACGATTGCGTTTTACATGAAACAGTGTGTGTCGCCTCTGGGTGTTGAAGTAAATTAATATATTTGCATACGTTCTATTCCTGATATTGATCCTTTAATCCATATATACCATACCTTAAAACTATATTTCATCATATATATATATATATATATATATATACAGAGAGAGAGAGAGAGATAGATAGATAGATAGATATATTAATATATTTTATTGGTAAGCGCTATATATGTAGACAGAAATATTTAAGTAAATGCTCTGTTTATACATACATATATATATATATATATATATATATATATATATATATATGTGTGTGTGTGTGTGTGTGTGTGTGTGTGTGTGTGTGTGTGTGTGTGCAGATATGTAGAAAATAGGAAAGAACACGTTAGTGTAAATAATCCGGAGTTCTTTAGTATTTTTTTTTATTTTTAAAAAACAGTGCTCCATACAAGTAGAGTTTAGATTATAATTATTTTTTTAAAATATGATCCCTTCTTCCATAAGAGTTCTCATGTTTCAAAAAACGAGAGCCAAAACCATCAATATAATTATTAAAATTAAATTGAGTTAAATAACAAGCCCTGTTTCTTCCTCAAGCCATATATATGTATGAACAGAGCATTTCATTGAATATTTGGTTCTATATTTATATATGTTTATGTACACACACACACACACACACACACACACACACATATATATATATATATATATATATATATATATATATATATATAAGATGTGGAGCAATTAAGTAAACCACTCAAACACCAGACATAAAACAACCAGATTTTTGTTATGCTATGTAATGAAAATTGATTTTAACAGACTCAAGTCGAAAAGAATTCCTGAATTAAAACAAATCATTTTTGGGAAACTCATGAAGAAATGTGTGAAATGTTTTGTACAAATGTGGCTGATCGTGTTCATTGATGTATAAAACATGGAGGAAAGTATTTGGAGCTTTTTAAATAGCTTGTTAATCATAACAAATGTGACAATAGTTCCAAATTTTGGAAAACTCATTTTTTAATTTATTTCTCTTCAAAAGTAAAATTAATAAATAAAAGTAGCCTTTCTTTATACATCCTGTATATATACACATAAATGTCTATCTATCTATCTATCTATCTATATATATATATATATATATATATATATATATATATATATATATATATATATATATATATATATATATATATATATATATATATAAAATAGGAAAAGAACTGGTTAAGTGATACAAAGTTCCTTAGTATTTTAGTTATTTTTAAAATATATTGCTCGATACAAAAGTAGAGCCTAAATATAATTATTTATTTAAAAATATAATTATTTAAATTTAATTTAATTATTTATTTAAAATATAATTATTTATTTAAAAAAATTATTATATATATATATATATATATATATATATATATATATATATATATATATATATATATATATTATATATCTTACTGTTCTTATATATATATATATATATATATATATATATATATATATATATATAAAGAAAACAGTAAAATATAATCAGTGTTCTTATTGATATTTTTTTTTTTACAAAACAGAGCTCAATGTAAATTTACAGAGCATTAATATTATAAATTAACTGATTTAAAATGTGTTTTTTTTCTACACAGTAATAACCATGTATATATATATATATATATATATATATATATATATATATATATATATATATATATAGAGAGAGAGAGAGATTATTATTTATTATCAATTCAAACAAAGACACGTTATAAACTGCAATATAAATGCAACCATGCTTCAGCACTGTATGCGATACTTGAGGCGTGGGTGAGCACCAGCGCCTGAAGAAGCACGTGTAGTCTCGAAACATGATTGCATTTTACTTACAATTTTATAACATATTTTATTAGAATTGTTAATAAATATTATTAAGCTCTACCTCTGTATTAAGCACTTTTTTTGTAATTAACCTACCTTACATATATATATATATATATATATATATATATATATATATATATATATATATATAAGGATCAAACACTAATATCTCATGGTTATAATTGTACATTGTAATCGTAATCACGATCCAATTCATGAGACCTAGTAATTCAAAAAAATACATACATACATATATACATATATATATATATATATATATATATATATATATTACTACAGAAAAGTATATAGCTACATGTTTACTTCGAACATAAATTATATATATATTCACATTGAAATAACATAAGAGCCCTCTTATATATAATGGAAAAAGAATATACAAAAATGTATACATACATATATATATATATATATATATATATATATATATATAGGTATATATCATAAATATGTTGAAAATTATATATATATATTTATATAGAGATGAGAGCGATTGAGAGAGAGAGATTGAGAGAGAGATAAATATAGATATAGATTTATATATAGATTTATAGTTTAATCTCCCTTGATGAACATGTACACAATTTACATATATGTGTCAATTATATAGAGATTATTAATTGATATATGCATAGGATTATGCACATATGTATATATATACATAAACCGTGTTTATGCTTTATATATATTGACATGTATTATGTTCAATATAGACATATATACATATATATATATATATATATATATATATATATATATATATATATACACACACACACATATATATATGACACAATTCTTCTACACGTTTATCATATAAAATCATATAAATTTTATATGCACCTTTTATAAAAATATTTATCATTATATATATACATAATATTAATACAGATAACTTTTTATAGCTGTATGTATATTTCAAACATAAACTATATATATATATATATATATATATATATATGCACAGACTATCAACATCATCATTATTATTATTGATATTGTTAAATTACTACCAATAAATGGAAATCATTATCGAAAGGCATTTTAACTTGAGTCTTATACAAAATTGTTCATATATATATATATATATATATATATATATATATATATATATATATATATATATATATATATATATATATATATATATATATTATGTAATAGATTAACGTCACTTTGACCAGTGATTCCTTGGACCCAACTGTAGGCTTGGAAATGTTTTAAATGCTCTTAGAGATAACAGGATTTATATTTTCTACTAGATTTGGCTTTTATGGTCCTGACATTTTTTTTTATACGAAAATAGGCCACACGATTGATACACACTCACTTCGACATCGTTATCTCTACTGTATGAAATCAGTTTACGGGAAGAAAAAAAAAATACTGCCTAAACATTCGAACTTTTTTCCCCCAACCTCATCGACTTATCTGGAATCTTTTCATTCACCTTTGAAAGATGAAAATATAATCTTCTGAAGTTAAGCACAATAAGATCTCTGTTTCGAAGATCAACAGAAAAGATTCGACATCAAAGCAAACCCCGAAAACAAATATTTAAATCAGACAACAAACCTTTCTTTGGGGATTTTTTTTTAAGGTAGCAGATCCATGCGTAAGTGAGATTTCTATAAAACTGGTAAATTGCTTATAATTGCGAATCCTATCGGCGTCTTTGTTACGATATAGAACTGACCGTTAGTTTTTGTGTTCTGACTAGAAATAAAGCGAGATAAGGGCTTTGAGGAAACGAAACAGATTTTGATAGACTTTTGTTAAAGAGAGAAAATATTTTAATTGCAAATATTTGTATAAATTAAACGTCTTTCAACGATTTGCCTTAATGACAGTACTTCATGCTATTTTATGGCGCGAAAATAGACAGAGAAGAGGAAAAAAAATGCTGATATGGCTGGCAGTGTGTACATGCGCAAATTTGTGGCTTTTTTTGTATGTGTGCTATTGTGGGTGTTTGTTGGTGGGTAGTGTTTGTCTGTAAGAAAAAAAATTACGTATTCTGATTATTTAGGAGTGTCGTTGGAAGGAAAATTCACTTAAAGGAATGTTTCACTGTTTTTCAAATTTCCTTTTGTTACAAGGACTGATTAAGAGTCACTATTTGAGTACAGTTTGATAGAAACAAATATCTGGACGGTTAGCGAAGAGAGACACTGACCTGATTCGTATGTATGTCTCATTGTGTGTGTGTGTGTGTGTGTGTGTGTGTGTGTGTGTGTGTGTGTGGCCATTGACACACCGTTTGCAGGGAAGGATAATTGCGTTCGGTTTATTTTAGCGGTTTCGTTTTTCTTTAAGAGAATTCTTTGTGTATGTGAAACTTCTGTTTTCAGCGTGTGAAAATAACAGTGCATCTCTTCCCCGCCCTCTATCCGTCCCTGTCAATCGACATACCTCCCGCTGGACAATCTATCTAGGTATCTTTATATCTTTCACAAGTTGATTCATACAAACGCGCAGACATACACTCTTTTCTCTCTCTCTCTCTCTCTCTCACTCTCTCGCTCGCTCTCACACACACACACACACATAGGTAGATAGATATATAGATAGATAGATAGATAGATAGATATGAACAGACTGAGATAGATAGATAGATAGATAGATAGATACAGACTGAGATAGATAGATAGATATGAACAGACTGAGATAGATAGATAGATATGAACAGACTGAGATAGATAGATAGATAGATAGATAGATAGATGAATGAATAGGATAGATAGATAGATGAATAGGAACAGACTGAGATAGATAGATAGATAGATAGATAGATAGATAGATAGATAGATAGAAAATGAACAAAATGAGATAGATAGATAGATAGATAGATAGATAGATAGATAGATAAAAATTAACAGACTGAGATAGATAGATAGATAGATAATAAACAGATTGAGATAGATAGATAGTAAAAACAGACAAAAATAGAACCTATCGGTGAAGCAATCCTATATATCTATGACAGTTTTTCATAATTGATCTCTCTCTCTCTCTCTCTCTCTCTCTCTATATATATATATATATATATATATATATATATATATATATATATATATATATAGTACGAACAAGGCTACAATGTGCCAACCGTATTCGTAAATTAAAAACATCTCTATAACACACTAAGACATACATAGAACGCACACACTCAATTAAGCTGAAAAATCGAATCATCCTTTATAATGGCTAAAGGTATAGCCGAAACCGCTCGGAACTATAAAAGTATTTGGACAGTTTTTAAACACCCTTTGTCCAGAATAGGAAGCTCTTGTTCGAAAACAAGAAAAATTAAATACAAAGCTTAACCGTAGTAACTTGTCTGTCATTTTTAATGAAACATGCATAAATGGAGGATTGTTGCCTATATATATATATATATATATATATATATATATATATATATATATATATATATATATATATACCGGATGTAACAGCAAAATTATCCAAATCGTGTAAAAGCATCCCGCAAAATGTGAAGGAGTTATCGGCATTCTTATCTTTTAATGACCCCTGTGTGTTCTTAGATCTATTTCCATTTTCTTGTGTTTTTGTCAACATGCGTGTATATATGTATATTCCCTCTGCAATAAAAGATAAGAATGCCGATATCTCCTTCACCATTTCTCGGACCAATCTTAATTGTTTTATAACCCTTCACGCAGAACTTTTCACTGCCAGTTCAAGAAAGACATTTGGGTCATTGACACAAGAAAAGAAAATGTCTCATATCAAGAATATTTAATATCGAAAAACGTAAGAAAATGATTTAATTATTTTTAATAATACGTAGAAATTTCCACGCTGTGCCTGATAAAGTTCGCTGGACCCGAAAGCCGTGTAGTAAAATTATGGCAAATAAAGCATAATATTTTTTTTTTTTTCGGAAAAGTATTAATCCTCTTCCCTCTTCTTCTTCCTCGAAGCGGGACAGACTGGATTCTATAGGGTTGGATGGCAAATGGTCTAGGAGAAGGACAACTCTGAATCTTAAACCCGCGGAGGGTTGTTTGGAGACCTTGTGTCATGTAGTTCCTAGGAACTGAGTTGCTTGACCTTCATACGTCAAATACGATGGGACAGTCCATCATATATACATATATATATATATATATATATATGTCTGTATGTCTAAGACTGCATGTATCATCGCCGTGAGGTAATGTTTAACGCGCCTTGTCTGTTTGACCATTATATATGAATAACATGTTGCATCCTCACTTTATGTCCAATACAAAAGTTCGATAATCAATAATTGATCACATGTGCTGTTGTTAAATCAACTAATTAATCGACTTAATCGATGTTTTCCAAGGATAATGGGTACAGGCCGATGCTTCTCGGGTCGGTTATAGCTGTATTTTGGATTGAATTAGACACCCAAGTTTTAGATATTATCTCCGGGATTTACTCCGGTCTTGTCCATGATTGGCTATAATTGAAAGGCAGTGTTTCTACCTAATATGAATTTTACCTTTCTCATTGCATATTCAACTATATTATTCATATGGAGTGTATCCTTTAGAAAGCAATCGAAATGAAATAGTAGAAAAATACTAAATCTCACGAGAATTGATAATAAATAGGAATCCATTTTGAATAAGCGTGAAACAACGATGTTAATGGCTTCAAAAAAATTTTAGACTACTTTTATGAGTGTTTAAAATAGAGCACTCATATTCGTAAGAGAAGTTATATCTGTCTGTCATAGTCTGTTCATATCGATCTATGTCTGTCTGTCGCTACTTGTTTATATCTATCTATCTATCTATCTATCATAGTCTCTTCATATCTATCTATCTATCTATCTATCTATCTATCTATCTATCTATCTTAGTCTGTTCCTATCTATCTATGAGAGATGTCAGCGTCTCTTAACGCATTTATCAGTTTATAGCATAGTATATAATTTACAAAGTTTGTAAAAATCTTATCTGCCTTCTCAGAATAGGAATAACCTGCCATTCTTAAACGGAACTGTACTATTTTGGCGTGTTTCTAAAAGCATTTTGATACAATATATATATATATATATATATATATATATATATATATATATATATATATTATTAGCATTTCACCCCAAGCAAGGCGGGAAGCCACTAGGACCAAAGGGGTTACAGAAAATATAGAGCGAGATCAGGAATGGGAGTGATAGAAAGGGTAGTGGATAGATGAAGGCAACTGGAGATGTCGATTGACATTACACTTGAATAGCTGGAGATTATAGCTCTCAGGGAAACTGGAATAGAGAGGGAGTTCCACAGGCGAGAGGTGCGAGACATGAAGCTATTGGAGTAGAAGAGACGGCTACCTTTAGGAGTTTCGACAGTGAAGCGGTGAGAGCGGGATGCCAGCCTCATAAGGCGCTGGAACTCATGACGTCTGGGAACCAGCGAATGCAGCTCCTCGGAGCAATTACCATGAAAGTATTTGTTATAAAGACAGAGAGAGGCGACGACGAGTCTGTGAGAAAGTGACTGTATATATAATGTATCAATATATATATATATTTGTTTTTTTTTGGTTTTTTCAACATCATCACTTGATAAGACACAGAGTGTGTTGAAACAAAATGGCTATTTTTTAGTGATTTTATAACATACTTATATTTATTTTTTTTTAAAAAAAATAATATATATATATATATATATATATATATATATATATATATATACCCGATGCGATGAGAACGGAAGTAATATATAAATTCCAACGTTCACAGCATTAATCCAAAAAGGGTTCGATACCGATAGTAGAGCGATAATTATTTATTTATTATAATCTTATCATATAGACAAAACCATTTTACTCACTACAAAGATGCAACTTGGTTTCAGTGCAATTCAACTGCACTTCGACGTGTGAGAATCGAAAATGATTATGAACAATCCTGCTTGTAGGCAAGCCGTATGTCAAATGTCACTTCCTTTTTCCATCTGTTTGAGAAGAAAAAAATATACATAAAGCAAAAAAAAAATGGAAGAAGGGAAGTGGTTACTTTTGTTTTACTCGTTTTGGAGGGTTTTTTTTCTTTGGACTCTGAGCTTGGATTCTAGACGATTGTTTTCGCCTCAATTACATGTTGTTAGTTCTTTCTTTTTTATCCCTTATTTTTCTTTGGGTATTGGTTTGTTCATTTACAAGCCAAAACACCTAACGTTTTTCCAGACGGTATAATTACTTATATTTATAAGATTATATATATATATATATATATATATATATATATATATATATAAGATTGTGTATTTTGGCAGCAATCCTTCTTATATGCATGTTTTATTAAAAACGACTGACAATGTGGTGTGCTCAAGTTTTTTATATAATTTTTCATGTGTTCTTATATTTTTTCTTTTCATGACACAAATTATTCAAAAAAAATGTCAAAATGTTTTATATAGCCAAGCGTTTTCGGCTATTCTCTACTTTTAACCATTATCAAGGATGAAGTTTATTTCTCTTTTAACTGAATATATGGATTGTTTTATGTATCTAGAGTTATAGGAATGTTTTATTTTCCAAACACGGTCAGCACATTGTGGCCGTGTTCAGAGTTGATATTAATGAGTGTTGGCTTTTCTTTTTTATTAATAACTAGCAGTAGCGCCCGGCGTTGACCGAGGATGTAACAGTAAGAGATAAATCAAGTATCGACCATCATAAAGACTGAAAAATAAAATTGACAAAGATTATTGTTTAAGGTTGACGGACACGCATGTCTTAATTCGTTTTTTTTTTTTTTTTACGAATTGGTCAAACCCAAACTCAAACAAAACATTGTTTTCAATCGTTATGAGTCTATCGATTGAATAGAATTTTTATTATAAACAATTGTCTTGTAAATGGAGTTTTTAAAGCATTCTGAATGTAAAAATAAAGAAAAAAGTGTGCAAGACAATAAGAAACACTACCTGCCAAAAAAAAAGTGAAGTTTTGTTGAAATCGGTTGAAAAATGTAGGAAATCCGATCCCATATATAAACAAACACACACACACACACACAAAGAATCTGGGTTTTATAATAAGTATAACTCGATATGAGTTGTCCCCATTTCATTCTCGCGATGCCTCTTAATCGTGTTTTCAAATTGATTTTGTGCAAAAACAATTATGTTTTTCCCATTTTTGGCGCTGTTAGAACCACTGCAAGGTAATTTTATGTAGTCCTGTGAAGTTTTGTTGAAATCGGTTGAAAAATGTAGGAAATAAGATCCAATATATAAACGGCATATGTTTAAAGCAGCATCTGACCACATCTCAGTTGCTGTTGCTCCCAGGTCCACACACCCGGGTTTGAGTACACCTGATAGGATCACTGCTATGGGCAAATAGTTGAGCTGAGGTCAAAACAGTTTGAAAGTATAAAAATAGTTTTATAGTTAAAATACCAGCAATACATTTTTGAAACAAAATATTAGTAGAAATTCTCAAATTATCTTTTTTTTCATCCCTTTTTATTTTATTTTTATTTTATTTTATTTTTTTCAAAAAATATTATCAGCAATGCATTTGATTGTCGACAAAAATCTCTTTACAAAAAAGTATATATATATCTTATTCATACGAACCTATCCTAAAACATTTGTCGACATTAAATAACCCATTGAGGTTAATATGCCGTAAAACAAAATAAAGCAAACCAGACTCCCTAAAAATACGTATTTTACAAAAATAAATCAATGAAGCCTGATCTACAAACGGATTTCTTACTAAGTATATATATTTTATTCATACGAACCTATCCTAAAAAACTTGTCGACATTAAATAACCCATTGAGGTGTTGATATGCCGTAAAACAAAATAAACCTAACCAAACTCTCTAGAAATACGCTTTTTACGAAAATACATCAAGGAAACCTGGTTTACAAACTGATTTTTTTACAAAGAATATATATTCTATTCATACGAACCTATCCTAAAATTCTTGTATGATATGCCTTAAAAGAAAATAAACCAAACCAAACTAAACCACACTCCCTAGATATACGCTTTTTACAAATATACACCAATGAAACCTGGTCTATAAACTGATTTTTTACAAATAATACATATTCTATCCATACGAACCTATCCTAAAAAACTTGTCGACATTAAATAACCCATTGAGGTGTTGATATGCCGTAAAACAAAATAAACCTAACCAAACTCTCTAGAAATACGCTTTTTACGAAAATACATCAAGGAAACCTGGTTTACAAACTGATTTTTTTACAAAGAATATATATTCTATTCATACGGACCTATCCTAAAATTCTTGTATGATATGCCTTAAAAGAAAATAAACCAAACCAAACTAAACCACACTCCCTAGATATACGCTTTTTACAAATATACACCAATGAAACCTGGTCTATAAACTGATTTTTTACAAATAATACATATTCTATCCATACGAACCTATCCTAAAAAAACTTGTCGACATTAAATAACCCATTGAGGTGTTGATATGCCGTAAAACAAAATAAACCTAACCAAACTCTCTAGAAATACGCTTTTACGAAAATACATCAAGGAAACCTGGTTTACAAACTGATTTTTTTACAAAGAATATATATTCTATTCATACGGACCTATCCTAAAATTCTTGTATGATATGCCTTAAAAGAAAATAAACCAAACCAAACTAAACCACACTCCCTAGATATACGCTTTTTTACAAATATACACCAATGAAACCTGGTCTATAAACTGATTTTTTTACAAATAATACATATTCTATCCATACGAACCTATCCTAAAAAACTTGTCGACATTAAATAACCCATTGAGGTGTTGATATGCCGTAAAACAAAATAAACCTAACCAAACTCTCTAGAAATACGCTTTTACGAAAATACATCAAGGAAACCTGGTTTACAAACTGATTTTTTACAAAGAATATATATTCTATTCATACGGACCTATCCTAAAATTCTTGTATGATATGCCTTAAAAGAAAATAAACCAAACCAAACTAAACCACACTCCCTAGATATACGCTTTTTACAAATATACACCAATGAAACCTGGTCTATAAACTGATTTTTTACAAATAATACATATTCTATCCATACGAATCTATCCTAAAAAACTTGTCGACATTAAATAACCCATTGAGGTGTTGATATGCCGTAAAACAAAATAAACTAAAACAATAAGCCAGTATTCGAGTAATTCAGGTAGAAGGAGAATATTTGTTAAGTATAATAAATATATTTTCCTCCAGTATAATGTTTCCGGTACACTAGTGTCTGTGTGTGTGTGCGTGTATGTGTGAATATCTGCGGTGCGTTTACGAGTGTGTGCGTTCAACAAAGTAATGGAATAACAATTGTTTTATTTCCCGCGTTTATTCAAATCCTTAACGCTGATTCCCTTGTGGCTTGTCGTACCTGTCATTGTTCTCACCTGTCAGGTGCACGAGGTCCCGCTTCCAATGTGTGTCAACCTTTGGCAGCAGAAAAAAAAAGACATGAAATTCTCGCAGACGGTGAAAGAAAAGGCCAAGGTAATTTGCAGTAACAAACCGGAAGAATTTCACCCTAATTCATTTTTTACCATTAATTATTTAAGTCTTTTATCTATTTTTTTTTTCTTTCTCTAGTTTGGTTTCCGGT
>CAHIKZ030000766.1:492500-507500 GCA_903632075.3 Acanthosepion pharaonis
GTTTCAGCTTTTAACCCTGCACTACGTAACAACTGATGGGTACAGGGTTTGTCTATATCAGGTTGTTTGTTACGGGCAGAGTATTGGCCATAAAGCGGTTTATCTTGTTTTTGTATCTGGTCGGTTGCATTTGTCTTTGCTTTCTTTTTTAAGTATTTTGCGGCTTCAGTCAGTGTACTGTGCATTACTTGTATTTCTTCAGTCATTTGAAACTCCATTTTGAACTTGTTGGCCTGATTTATTACTGAATAAAGTCGCCTACTACTTGCATGTTCTTTGACACAGATCATCATCTAGTCCTCTGTAGTTTCTAGGTAACTTTGAAGGCCAATTGTTGTAGCTTTGTAATACAGTTCTAGTTGAACTAATCCTTTTCCTCCTTCGGATCTGGGCACACCAGCCTTGGGATCATCTTTGCGGTGGCAGATGAGAAGCTTTCTCGTTTTGGCGTTCAGTTAAGAATGTTGAAACTTTTTGCATCACAGGAACAGCAAAGGTGTTTATGGCTGATATTCTGTTTTTTTTTTTTTTTTTAATTCAGTTTGACATTCAGTACCAGAAGCACACTCCTTTCTTTTCTTCTCCTTCATTTGTGTATTCTGTATTCTATCTCCTTCGCTATTTTCTAGGTACCTATAGGCTTCTTCTTGTTCCACTTCGCTAATTTTTGCGACAAAATCAAAATTTATTGATTGTGTTTCTCAAATTCTCCCTTTTTTTTAATGTTAATTTTGCACATTTCTCTAATCCGAAATCCATTCCTATGTCGACACTGAAACATTTTACAGTATTGAAGGGGGCGCTTCAATTCATTGTCGTCTTTGGCAAAGAGTTTGAGATCATTCATATAGATTAAGTGATTGAATACTTTCTTTTTAGTTTGTAGCCATAGCTGCTGTTGTTTAGTTCATGCGTAATGGGGATTAAGGATAGACAAAACAGAAGGGGTGACAGGGAGCCTCTTTGAAAAGATTTCTCGTTGAATATTCAGGCGGTTGGGGGTGACAGTGCCACTGGTGGGATTGTGGTATGAATTATTATTATTATTATTATTATTATTATTATTTTTTCTTTGATTTTTGGCGTTTACATTTTCTTTCCGGGTCCCTTAAGAGGCAATAAACAAAATAGCATCATGACTTTCCACTGACAAAAAACATATTTTACATAGATAAAGCCCTTCGTAAAGTGTGGGCTGTACTTGCCAGAACAATTTTTTCTATATATATATATATATATATATATATATATATATATATATATATATATATATATACTTTAAAATCATTTTTTTCCCGATCTTTTTTTATTTTTATTCCTTTTTACGTTTGTATTTCATTCTCTTGGATCAATGCTTCGTTGATTTTTCAGATTATTTTCCTTCATCTCTTATTTATTTTTATTTTTCTTTACTTTTTTTTTCACTTTTTTTCCCATTATCTTCTACATTTCTTTGTTTTTCTCTATTTTTCTTTTCTTCCTTTCTTTTCCCATCATTTTCGATTTTTTTCTTCTTCCGTCCGATTTCATTTTTCATTTTCTCATTCAAATTTCATTATTCTTTCTTTTTTTTCTTTTTTTTTCTTTTTTAGCGTTCTTTCTCTAGGCTTCTTTCGTCTTTGTTTATCATCTTTTTTTCTTCTTTGCTTTATCTTCTTTATATTTAGTTTTTTCTTTTTTCTTCCTTCTTCTTTCTTTTCTTTTCTCCTTTCTTCTCGTTTGCTTTCTTCTTTTTACTCTTTTACTCTTTCTTTTTCTTCTTTTTTTTCTTTTTCTTCTTTCTTTCCTTTTCTTGTTTCTTCTCATTTGCTTTCTCCTTTTTACTCTTTCTTTTTCTTCTTTTTCTTATATTTTATTTTTTCTTTTAATTCAATTCATTTTTGTTTCATTTTTCATTTTCTTTTTCTTTCTTCTTACTTTCTTTTTTCCTTCTTTTCTCTTTATTTGTATTTGTTCCTTATTTATTCTTTTCGTTATCATTTTTCTTCTTGTTCTCTTTCCTTTTTCTTCATTTATCTTTTTTCTTCTTAATTCTTCTTTCATTTTTATTTTATTTTCGTTCTTTTTCTTATTTTTTTTTTTCTTTTTAGGTTATCTTTCTTTTTATTTTCTTTCTTTTCTTCAATTCGTTCTTCCTATTTTTCCCCCTTTTTTCAGTTGACTTCTTTTCCTTATTTCTTCTTTTTGTTTTTTCCTCTTTCTTCTTCTTGTCTTCTTTTTCTTCAATTTTTTTCATCGGTTTCCTTATTTTACTTTCTTTTTCTTCAATTTCTCTTTTCCTTTTCTTATTTTCATTTTTCTTCTTTTTCTTTCTCTTTTTCATCGTTTTCATTTTTCTTGGCTTTTTTTTTCTTCGTCTTGTTTATCCTTCGCCTCTATTTTTTTCATTTTTTCTTCTTTTTTCTGTTTCTTTCTTATTTCTTTTCATTTTATTCTTTTCTTCAAGCTTTTCTTCATTGTTTTCGGTTTTCTTCTTCTTTCCTCTATTTCCTTATTGTTTTTATTTGTTTTTTTTTTAATTTGTTCTTCCTTTTCTTCAGGTAACTTCTTTTTCTTCAATTGTCATCTTTTTCCAATACTCTTTCTTCTATCTTTTTCAATTTCTTCTTCCTGTTATTCCTTCGCTGTTGATATTTTCTTTTCTGCTTTTTTCTTTTTCTTTCTTCCTATTTTATTGGTTTATTTCTTTTTTTATTTTTACTCCTTCTCTATCTCTTTCAAACATTTTTCTTCTTCCACCTCTTCTCCTTTTCCTGACGTTTCTTCCTTTTCTTCTTCTTCTTCCGCCTCTTCTTCTTCTTCTTCCGCCTCTTCTTCTTCTTCTTCCGCCTCTTCTTTTTCTCCTATTCTTCATCGTATTCTTCATCTTCTTTTTCTTCTACCCCTCCTCCTCCTCCTCCTTCCTCGCCCACTTCTTCTTCTCCGTCTACTTTTTTTTCTCCCTCTCTTCTTTCTTCTTTCTCTTCTCTTTTTCTTCTTCTCCCTCCTCTTCTCTACCTAAAATAATTTTATTCCACGTTATCTACTTTCTTTTTCTTTGCTTTTAATCTCATCCTCTCTTTCTCTCTCCCCCACTTTCTCTCTCTCGCTCTCTCTCTCTCTGTCTTTCGCTCTCAATTTCTCTTCCTGTCATTCCTCTTTCTCTTTTTATCTCTTTTCACTTTTCTTATTCAAAACATTTTCTTCTTCTCTTTTTAGTTTTCTCAGTTTGTTTTTTCTCTTCTTTCTCTTCTACTTAGAGTCTCGTTCTTTTCTTATTTGGATCTACTCTCTCTCTCTCTCTCTCTCTCTCTCTATATCTCTATCTTTCTCTCTCTCTTTATTTCTTTGATTATTTTCTTTCATTCACTCAAATTTTGTTTCTCAGCCTATTCCCATTTTTGCTTTCTTTTTCCACACATTTTCATTTCTTTCTTTCTTTCTCCCTTTTCATTTCTTTCTTTCTCTGTCCCTTTTCAATCCTTTCTTTCTTTCTCCCTTTTCATGCCATTTTTTCTTTGTCCCTCTTCATTCCTTTCTTTCTCACTATTTCTTTCTTTCTTTCTTTATTTCTTTCTTTCTTTGTCTCTTTTCTTTTCTTTCTTTCATTGTCCCTTTTCATTTCTTTCATTCTTTGTCCCTTTTCATTTCTGTCTATTTTTTCTTTCTGTCTTTCTTTCTTCCTTTTCGTTCCTTTCTTTCTCTGTCCCTTTTCATTTATTTATTTCTTTGTCCCTTTTCCTTCCTTTCTTTTAACCTTTTTATTTCTTTCTTTCTCCATTTTCATTTTTATCTTTCTTCCTCCCTTTTCATTCCTTTCTTTCTTTGTCTCTTTTCATTTCTTTCTTTGACGCTTTTCTTTTCTTTCTTTCTTTCTTTTCATTCTTTTTTTCTTCCTCCCTTTTCATTTCTTTCTTTCTTTGTCGATTTTCTTTTCTTTCTTTCTTTCTTTTCATTCCTTTTTTCTTCCTCCCTTTTCATTTCTTTCTTTCTTTGTCGATTTTCATTTCTTTCTTTCTTTCTTTTCATTCCTTTTTTCTTCCTCCCTTTTCATTTCTTTCTTTCTTTGTCGATTTTCATTTTTTCTTAATTTTCTTCCTTTTCATTTTTCTTTTTCCTTTTCTTTTCCTTTTTTCCTTTTCATTTCCTTTTTCATTTTTTTTTTTCCTTTTTTTTCCTTTTTTTTTTTCTTTCATTCCTTTTCATTCCTTTCATCACTTTTCTTTTTTCATTTTTTTTCTTTTCATCCCTTTTTTCCTTTTCTTTCTTTTCATTTCCTCTTTTCTTTTCATTTTATTTTCATTCCTTTTGTCCCTTTTCTTTTCCTTTCTATTTTTCATTCTTTTTCATTTTCTTTTCATTCCTTTTTCTTTTTTTTTTTTTTCATTTTCATTCCTTTTCATCCTTTTCATTCCTTTTCATTCTTTTATAACCTTTTTTTCTTTTTTTCATTTCCATTCCTTTTCATTCCTTTTCATTCCTTTTCCTTTTTCTTTTCATTCCTTTTCATCCTTTTTCATTTTCTTTTTTCCTTTTCATTTCTTTTTATTCCTTTTCATTTTCATTCCTTTTTTCTTTTCATTCCTTTTCATCCTTTTCATATTTTCTTTTCATCCTTTTTTTTTTTTTCATTTTTTTTTCATTCCTTTTCATCCTTTTCATTTTTTTCCTTTTTTCCTTTTCATTCTTTTCATTCCTTTTTTTTTTCATTCCTTTTTCATTCCTTTTTCATCTTTTTTTTTTTCCTTTTTTTTTCCCTTTTCATTTTTTTTTCTTTTTTTCTTTTCTTTTTTTCCCTTTTCATTCTTTTCATTCTTTTTTTTTCCTTTTTCATTCCTTTTTTTTCCTTTTCATTTCTTTTCTTTCCTTTTCATTCCTTTTCATTCCTTTTCATTCCTTTTCCTCCTTTTCATTCCTTTTCATTTTTTTTCATTCCTTTTTTTTTTTTCTTTTCTTTTCTTTTCATCCCTTTTCATTTCTTTTCATTCCTTTTTTTCTTTTCATTCCTTTTTTCCTTTTTTTTTTTTTTTTTCGATTTCTTTTCATCCTTTTTTTTCATTCCTTTTCATTCCTTTTCATTTTTTTTCCTTTCCTTTTTCATCCCTTTTTATTCCTTTTTTTCATTTCTTTTTCATTCCTTTTCATTCCTTTTCATTTCCCTTTTCATTCCTTTTTTCCTTTTTTCCCTTTTTTTTCATTCCTTTTTTCATTTTTTCATTTCCTTTCATTTCTTTTTCATTTCTTTTTTTTCTTTTTTTCTTTTTTTCATTCCTTTTTTTCCTTTCTTTTTCATTTTTTCATTCCTTTTCATTCCTTTTCATCCTTTTCATTCCTTTTTTCTTTTTCCCTTTTCATTCCCTTTCATTCCTTTTCATCTTTTCATTCCTTTTTTCTTTTCATTTTTCATCCTTTTTTCCTTTTCATTTCTTTTTCTTTTTTTCCTTTTCATCCCTTTTCATTCCTTTTTTCCTTTTTTCCTTTTCATTCTTTTTTTCTTTTCATCCTTTTTTTTTTCCTTTCCTTTCTTTTTTTTCATTCCTTTTCATTTTCATTCCTTTTCATCCCTTTTCATTCCTTTTTCATTTCATTTTTCATTCCTTTTCATCCCTTTTCATTCCTTTTCATCCCTTTTTTTCTTTTTTTTCCTTTTCATTTTCATTCCTTTTTCATTTTTTTTCATTCCTTTTTCCTTTTCATTCCTTTTCATCCTTTTTCATTCCTTTTCATTCTTTTTTCCCTTTCATTCCTTTTCATCCCTTTTCATTCCTTTTTCCTTTTCATTCCTTTTCATCCTTTTCATTCCTTTTCATTCCTTTTCATTCCTTTTCATTCCTTTTCATTTTTTTCTTTTTTCCTTTTCATCATTTTTTCATTCCTTTTTTTCATTCCTTTTCATTCCTTTTTCCTTTTCATTCCTTTTTCATTCCTTTTCTTTTTCATCGATTTTTTTCATTCCTTTTTTTTCTTTTTTTTCATTCCTTTTTCCCTTTTCATTCCTTTTCATTCCTTTTCATTCCTTTTCATCCATTTTCATTTCCTTTTTCCTTTTTTTCATTCCTTTTCATTCCTTTTCATTCCTTTTCATTCCTTTTCATTCCTTTTCATTGTCTTTTTTCCTTTTCATTCCTTTTCATTCTTTTTCATTCCTTTTCATTTTTTTCCCATTCCTTTTCATTTCTTTTTTCCTTTTCATTCTTTTCATCCCTTTTCATTCCTTTTTTCCTTTTTCTCCTTTTCATCCTTTTCATTTTCATTCCTTTTCATCCCTTTTTCCTTTTTTCCTTTTTCCTTTTTTTTTTCATCCCTTTTTTCATTTCATTTTTTTCATTTTTTTCATTCCTTTTCATTCCTTTTCATTTCTTTTCATCCTTTTCATTTCTTTTTCATTCCTTTTTCATCCCTTTTTTTCTTTTTCATTCCTTTTCATCCTTTTTTCCTTTTCATTCCTTTTCATTCCTTTTTTCTTTTCCTTTTCATCCTTTTCATTCCTTTTCATCCCTTTTCATTCCTTTTTTTCCTTTTTTCATTCCTTTTCATCCCTTTTCATCCTTTTCATCCCTTTTTCATTTCCTTTTTCCTTTTTCCTTTTTTTCTTTCCTTTTTTTTTTCCTTTTCATTCCTTTTTCCTTTTTTCATCCTTTTTTTCATTTTTTTTTCCTTTTCATTTTTTTCATTCCTTTTTTTTTCTTTTTCCCTTTTTTCCTTTTCATTCTTTTTTTTCCTTTTCATTCCTTTTCATTCCTTTTTTCATTTTTTCTTTCCTTTTCATCCCTTTTCATTCCTTTTTTCCTTTTTTTTTCCTTTCCTTTTTTTTTTTCCTTTTCATTTCCTTTTCATTCCTTTTTTCCTTTTCATTCCTTTTCATTTCTTTTTTTCATTTTTTTCTTTCCTTTTCATTCCTTTTTATTCCTTTTCATTTTTTCTTCCTTTTTCATTTTCTTTTCATTCTTTTCTTTTTTCTTTTCATTCCTTTCATTTTTTTCATTCCTTTTCATCCCTTTTTCTTTTCATTCCCTTTTCTTTTCCTTTTTCTTTTTTATTCCTTTTCATTCTTTTTCATTTTTTCATTCCTTTTCATTCCTTTTCATTCCTTTTTCTTTTCATTTTTTCATTCCTTTTCATCCTTTTCATTCCTTTTCATCCCTTTTTTTCCTTTTTCTTTTTTTTTTATTCCTTTTTTCCTTTTCATTCCTTTTCATTCCTTTTCATTCCTTTTTCCTTTTCATTCCTTTTCATCCCTTTTCATTCTTTTCATTCCTTTTCATTCCTTTTTTCTTTTCCTTTTTTCCTTTTCATTCCTTTTCATTCCTTTTCATTCCTTTTTCATTCTTTTTTTCTTTCTTTTTCATTCCTTTTCATTCCTTTTCATTCCTTTTCATTCCTTTTTTCTTTTTCATTCTTTTCATTCCTTTTCATTTCCTTTTCTTTCCTTTTTTCTTTTCTTTTCATTCCCTTTTCATCCTTTTCATCCCTTTTCATTTCTTTTCATTTCCTTTTTTCCTTCATTTCCTTTTTCCTTTTTTTCCCTTTTTCATTCCTTTTCATTCCTTTTCATTTTTTCATTTCCTTTTTCATTCTTTTCTTTTCTTTCCTTTTCATTCCTTTTCTTTCCTTTTTTTCCTTTTCATTTTTTTCATTCCTTTTTTCCTTTTCATTTTTTTTCCTTTTCATTCCTTTTCATTTCCTTTTCATTCCTTTTTTCCTTTTTTTCCTTTTTTTTTTCTTTCTTCTTTCATCCTTTTCATTCCTTTTTTTCTTTTCATCCCTTTTCATCCTTTTTCATTTTTCATTCCTTTTCATTCCTTTTCATTCATTTTTTTTCATTCTTTTCATTCCTTTTCATTCCTTTTTTTTTTTTTTTTTCATCCTTTTCATTTTTCATTCCTTTTTCTTTTTTTCCTTTTTTCTTTTCATTCTTTTTTTTTTTTCATTTTTTCATTCCTTTTCATTTCCTTTTCATTCTTTCATTCTTTTTCCTTTTTTCCTTTTCATTCTTTTCATTCCTTTTCATTCCTTTTCATTTTTTCATTCCTTTTCATTCCTTTTCATCCCTTTTCATTCCTTTTCATTCCTTTTCATTTCTTTTAATTCCTTTTCATCCCTTTTATTCCTTTTCATTCCTTTTCATCCCATTTTTTCATTCCTTTTCATCCCTTTTTCATTCCTTTTCATTCCTTTTCATTCCTTTTCATCCTTTTTTCATTTTTTTATTCCTTTTCATTTTTTCATTCCTTTTCATTTTTTTCATTCCTTTTCATTCTTTTTTTTTTTCCTTTTCATCCTTTTTTCTTTTCATTCCTTTTCATCCTTTTTTCCTTTTCATTTTTTTTTCCTTTTCATTCCTTTTCATTCCTTTTCATTCCTTTTCATTCCTTTTCATCCTTTTCATTTCCTTTTCATTTTTTTCATTCCTTTTCATTCCTTTTCATTTTTTCATCCTTTTCATCCTTTTCATCCTTTTTTCATTCTTTTTATTCCTTTTCATCCTTTTCATTCTTTTTCATTCCTTTTTTTTTTCCTTTTCATCCTTTTCATTCCTTTTCATCCTTTTTTCCTTTTCCTTTTCATTCCTTTTCATTCCTTTTCATTTTTTCATTCCTTTTCATTCTTTTTCATTCCTTTTCATTCCTTTTATTCCTTTTCATTCTTTTTCATCCCTTTTTTCATCCTTTTTCATTCTTTTTTCATTCCTTTTCATTTCCTTTTCCTTTTCATTCCTTTTCATCCTTTTCATTCCTTTTTTCCTTTTCATTTTTTCATTTTTTTCATTCCTTTTTCTTTTTTCCTTTTTTTCCTTTTCATTCCTTTTTTCCTTTTTCCTTTTTTCCTTTTTTTTTCCTTTTCATTTTTTTCATTTCCTTTTCATTTTCCTTTTCATTTTTTTTCATTCCTTTTCATTCCTTTTCATTCCTTTCATCCTTTTCATTTTTTTCATTCCTTTTCATCCCTTTTCATTCCTTTTTCTTTTCCTTTTTTCCTTTTTTCCTTTCTTTTCATTCCTTTTTTTCCTTTTCATTCCTTTTTCCTTTTCATCCTTTTTTCCTTTTTCTTCCTTTTCATCCTTTTTCATTCTTTTTTCCTTTTCATTCCTTTTTCATTTCCTTTTCATTCCTTTTCATTCCTTTTCATTCCTTTTCATTTTTTTCCTTTTCTTCCTTTTCATTCCTTTTTTCCTTTTTTTCCTTTTTTTTCATTCCTTTTCATTTTTCATTCCTTTTCATTCCTTTTTTTCCTTTTCATTCCTTTTCATTCCTTTTCATTCCTTTTTTCTTTTTCATTTTTCATTCCTTTTCCTTTTTTCCTTTTTATTCCTTTTCATTCCTTTTCATTCATTCCTTTTTTCATTCCTTTTTTCATTCCTTTTTTCCTTTTCATTCCTTTTCATCCCTTTCATTTCCTTTTTTCTTTTCATCCTTTTTATTTCCTTTTCATTCCTTTTTTTCCTTTTCATTCCTTTTCATTCCTTTTCATTCCTTTTCATTCCTTTTTATTCTTTTCATTTTTTCCTTTTCATTCCTTTTTCATTCCTTTTTTCCTTTTTTCATTCCTTTTCATTCCTTTTATTTTTTTTTCCTTTTCATTCCTTTTCATTCCTTTTCATTCCTTTTCATCCTTTTCATTCTTTTTTCCTTTTCATTCCTTTTCATTCCTTTTCATTCCTTTTTTCCCTTTTTCATTCCTTTTCATTCCTTTTCATCTTTTTTTCATTTCCTTTTTCTTTTCATTCCTTTTCATTCCTTTTCATTCCTTTTTTTTTTTTTTTTCATTCCTTTTTTTTTTTCCTTTTTCATTCCTTTTCATCCTTTTTCATTCCTTTTTTTTCATTTTTTTTCATTCTTTTTCATTCCTTTTCATTCCTTTTCATTCCTTTTCATTCCTTTTCATCCTTTTCATTTTTCATTCCCTTTTCATTCCTTTTCCTTTTCTTTTTTCATTCCTTTTCATTCCTTTTTCATTCCTTTTCATTCTTTTCATTCCTTTTTTTCCTTTTCATCCTTTTTTTTCATTCCTTTTTTCCTTTTCATTCCTTTTTTTTCCTTTTCATTTTTTCATTCCTTTTCATCCCTTTTTCATTCTTTTCATTCTTTTCATTCCTTTTTTTTTTTTCATTCCTTTTTCATTTTTTTCATCTTTTTTTTTTTTTTTTTTTTTCCTTTTCATTCCTTTTCCTTTCATTTTTCATCCCTTTTCATTCCTTTTCATTCCTTTTCATCCTTTTTCTTTCCTTTTTTTTCCCTTTTCATTTCTTTTCATTTCTTTTCATCCCTTTTTTTTCATTTTTTCATTCCTTTTCATTCCTTTTCATTTCCTTTTCATTCTTTTTCATTCCTTTTTTTTCTTTTCATCCTTTTCATTTCCTTTTCCTTTTTCATTCCTTTTTTTTCCTTTTCATTCCTTTTCATTCCTTTTCATTCCTTTTCATTCCTTTTCATCCCTTTTCATTTCCTTTTCATTCCTTTTCATTCCTTTTCATTCCTTTTCATTCCTTTTTCATTCCTTTTCATTCTTTTTTCATTCCTTTTCATTCCTTTTCATTCCTTTTTCATTTTCCCCTTTTCATTCTTTTTTTTTTTTCCTTTTTCATTCCTTTTTTTTTTCCTTTTCATTTTTTTTCCTTTTCATCCCTTTTTTCCTTTCTTTCCTTTTTTTCCCTTTTCATTCCTTTTTCCCTTTTCATTCCTTTTTTTTTCCTTTTCATTCCTTTTCATTCCTTTTTTTCTTTTCATTCCTTTTTTTTTTTTTCATTCCTTTTCATCCCTTTTCATTTCTTTTTTCCTTTTTCATTCTTTTTCATTTTTTTTCATCCCTTTTCATTTTTTCATTCCTTTTTTCTTTTCATTCTTTTCTTTTCCTTTTCATTCTTTTCATTTTTTCATTCCTTTTTTTCCTTTTCATTTTTTTCATCCTTTTTTTCCTTTTCATTCTTTTCATTTTTTCATTCCTTTTCATTCTTTTTTTTCATTCCTTTTCATTCCTTTTCATTCCTTTTTTCTTTCCTTTTTCTTTTCATTCTTTTTTCCTTTTCATTCCTTTTTCATTTCTTTTTCATTCCTTTTCATCCCTTTTCATTCCTTTTTTCTTTCATCCTTCCTTTTCCTTTTTTTTTTTTTCATTTCTCCTTTTATTCCTTTTCATTCCTTTTCATTCCTTTTCATTTCTTTTCATTCCTTTTTCATTCCTTTTCATTCCTTTTTTCCTTTTCATTTTCTTTTATTCCTTTTCATCCCTTTTCATTCCTTTTTTTTTTCTTTTCATTCCTTTTCATCCCTTTTTCATTCTTCCTCCCTTTTCATTCCTTTTCATTCCTTTTCATTTCTTTTCCTTCCTTTTTCTTCCTCCTTTTCTTTCCTTTTCATTCCTTTTCATTCCTTTTTTCATTCCTTTTCATTCCTTTTCATTCCTTTTTCCTTTTTCTTTTTCTTTTCATTTTTTCATTTTTCATTTTTTTCTTTCTTTTTCATTCCTTTTCATTCCTTTTTCATTCCTTTTATTCCCTTTTCCTTTTCATCCTTTTCATTCCTTTTATTTATTTTCATTCCTTTTTTTCTTTTTCCTTTCATTCCTTTCATCTCCTTTTTTTTTCATTTTTTTCCCTTTTTTTCTTTTTCATTTCTTTTCATTCCTTTTTTCCTTTCCTTTTTTTCTTTTTATTCCTTTTCATTCCTTTTCATTCTTTTTTTTCCTTTTTTCCTTTTCATTTTTTCATTCCTTTTTCATTCCTTTTTCTTTCTTTTCATTCCTTTTCATTTTTTCATTCCTTTTTCTTTTTCCTTTTCTTTCTTTTTCATTTTCATTCCTTTCTTTTCTTTCTTTTCATTTTTCATTTTTTTTCCTCCCTTTTCATTCCTTTCTTTCTTTGCCGATTTTCATTTCTTTCTTTCTTTCTTTTCATTCCTTTTTTCATTACTTTTTTCCTTTTCATTTCTTTTCTTTCTTTTTCATTTTTCATTTCTTTTCTTTCTTTTTCTTTTCATTCCTTTTTTCTTCTTTTCATCCCTTTCTTTGTCTTTTCATTTCTTTTTTCTTTTTTTCATTCTTTTTTTCCTTTTTTTCTTTTCATTCTTTTATTTCTTTTCATTTTCATTTTTTCATTTCTTTTCTTTTCATTTTTTTTTTTTCATTCCTTTTCATTTCTTTTCATTCTTATTCCTTTTCACGACCTTTTCATAAACTTTTCTTCCTTACTGCCTCCCCATTACGTTCTTACTGCCTCCTCACGTTCACCGAAGTTAAGCAATGTCGAGCCTGATCAGTCCTTGAATGGGAGACCACTTGGGAATACCAGGTGCTGTAACTTAGATGTGCGGGTAATATGGTTTACGGCCACATCACTTTGAAACACCGGTTCCCGTACAATCATCGAAGTTAAGCAACGTCGAGCCTGTTCAGTGCCTAGATGGGAATAACAGGTGCTGTGAGGATGGTGTAATGACTCATGGCTCGGAATTGGAAAATTGAAGAGCCGAGTTCCAATTCCCGTTAAGTCCATTTTATTCACTTTTGCGCAATTGCTCTTGAGAAAGGTATGAATCAACCTCTTCTTCCCCTCAAGTAAAGGTTAATTAGTAAAGACTTACATCACTAAATCATTATTCTCTCAAAAAAATTCTTACAATCTAAAAATATTTTCTTGGCTTTAAATAACCTGCATTGAGTTGATTAGCCGTAGAAGAACCAATCAATCAAGGAAATACTGATTGGCTACACAGGCATGTCTTTTAGATTTATCTCTGGAATATAAATGTATACAAACTATCATGGCCACAAAGTGAGAGATCAGTTTATGTACTGATTGTAATATAGGATTGATCTCCCACTTTATATCCACATTATAATTCCTTGTAGGCATCTTTTTTAGATTTATTTAATTCTCTGGAAAGTAAGTGTATAGAAACTCATGGCCACAAAGTGGGGAATCAGTTTATGTACTGGTTGTAATATAGAATTGATCCCCCACTTTATATCCACATTAAAATTCTTTGTAAGCATGTCGTTTAGATTTATTTACATTCTCTGGAATATAAATGTATAGAAACTATTGTGGCCACAAAGTGAGGGATCAGTCTATATATTGATTCTTATGTGAAATTGATAATGTCTACATTATAATTTCTTGTTTGTTTATCAGTTTCTGATTAGATATGAATCCAGCCCTTTTTTCTTATTATGGATTAATAATAAGACTTTTATCACTAAATCTTTATTATTTACCCTGCACCCCCTCTACGCCAAATTGTTAGATTTTCTATCTTTAAATAACCTGCAAATGTTTGACAAAGTCGTCAAATAATTTTCAATTAATCTATTTATTTTTTTCTTTGTTCAAAATGTTTTTATTTCTTTCTTTCTTTATTTCTTTCTATATGTTTTTTTTTATTTCTTTCTTTCCATGAATGTCTTCAGATTTTCTCGCTTTCAGTTTTTCTACTCTTCATTTCTTTTCCTTCTTTCTTAACCTATTTTCATTTCTTTCTTTTTTCCCTTTGTTTTGCTATATTTTCTGATTTCTTTTCTTTCTTTCTTTCTTTCTTTTTTTCTTTTTTCTTTCTATTCGTTCTGTCTTTTTTCCCATTGTGTTGTTATATTTTTCTAATTTCTTTTCTTTCTTTTCTTTCTTTGATTCGTTCTTTCTTTTCGTTCTATCTTTTTTCTTTCTTTCGTTCTTTCTTTTTTTTTCTTTGTTTTCCTATATTTTCTGATTTCTTTTCTTTCTTTGTTTTTTCTTTCTCTTCTTTCTTTTTCTTTCTTTATTTCCATCTTTCTTTTCGTTCTATCTTTCTTTCTTTCGTTTTTCTTTCTTTCTTTTTCTCATTGTTTTGTTAGATTTTCTAATTTCTTTTCTTTCTTTTTTCTTTCTTTCTTTTCCTTCTATCTTTCTTTTCTTTCTTTCGTTCTTTCTTTCTTTCTTTCCTCTTTGTTTTGCTACATTTTCTAATTACTTTTCTTTCTTTTTTCATCCTTTCTTTCTTTTCCTTCTTTCTTTCTTTCTTTCTTTCTTTTTAATTTGTTGCTTTTCATTCATGTTTATATTTTCATCTCCTCTTTCGCTTTTCTCTCTCAATCTCACTCTCTCTCTCTATCTATCTATCTTTCTCTCTCTCTCTCTCTCTATATATATATATATATATATATATATATATATCCTCACTTTTCTTTGGACACCCATAGAACATTATTCCCCTTTCCATCGAACGTGCCGAGAATCCCATTCAAATTTGAATTCCGCCATCTTTTATTTATTTACCATTTCTCCCGCCTTTATTTATTTCCATTTCTTTCTTTGGTCGCCATTATCTATGGCGACGATATATTTTGTCATTCCTTGAAACAAGTTTCCAAATATACGTTACGGACAATTCGGTTTTTAACTTTATTCTCTTCTTGGTTTATTTAGGTGTACTTTATTTTTAGGCGGGCATTATTTATTTATTACATTTCTCCCAGGTACAAGGCCAGCAAAGATAGGGCACTGTTTCTTGTGAAAACCTTACAAGGAAAAAAGAGCAACACATGTAAAGGAATTGAGAATGCAGCGACAAAAATCGAAATTTCTTTCATTCTAACAAAAACAAAGTCAAAAAGACACAAAGAAAAGATACATCTTTTTTTTCCCGTTCTGGAGTCAAAACATTATGAAAGTGTTAAATAGCTTTTAATACATGCAATATTTTTTGTATCTGTCTATATTTCTGAGATAAGGTATTATGTACACTAATTACATTATTCGAACTATTGTCGTCATCTTTGTCGCCATATTTATCACCCTTCAGTATCTGTCTATATTTCTGAGATGAGGTATTATGTACACTAATTACATTATTCGAACTATTGTCGTCATCTTTGTCGCCATATTTATCACCCTTCAGTATCTGTCTATATTTCTGAGATGAGGTATTATGTACACTATTTACATTATTCGGACTATTGTCCTCATCTTTATTGCCATATTTATCACCCTTCAGTATTTGCCTATATTTCTGAGATGAGATGTTATGTACACTATTTACATTATTCAGACTA
>CAHIKZ030000766.1:517500-567500 GCA_903632075.3 Acanthosepion pharaonis
ATCCTAGAAAATGGCTAAATGTATAGACGAAAGCGCTCGGATAAAAAGGACATTCGGAAAGTTTTTATATAATTTATCATCCGAATAAAAATATTAAATCGCATGAGAAATTGTATAAAAACTAAATCAAAGCACCTTCTCTGTCGTATTCAATGAAATGTGCATGAAAGAAAGATTGCTGCCTAAATACACACACACACACACACAGAAATATATATATATATATATATATATATATATATATATATATATATATATATTCCATTACCTGGGTTTCGCATTCTGCAGCCGCTTTTGATCAATTGATTTCCTAACGCTTTAGTTTTTAAAAAAATAAGAAATTTATGAAGGCTATATTTTTTAAAAAATGAATGAATAAGCACACGACGTGAGTTGTGGTAGAAGGCGAGGAGAAGGAGGAAGGGGAGGCGGAGAAAGTCATATGTATTGGAAATTTCTCTTGTTGACGAAGGTTGCAGATATTGCTATGATTGCAGTAATGGATTAGCATTTTTTGGTTGAAACAAAGGTAGCAGAATCGGCCGATTTCCTAATTATATATATATATATATATATATATATATATATATATATATATATGTGTAGTAAAATGTACTTTTCAATGATGTTCTATTTATGAGTTAAACTTTTCGATATCTGGGATAGAGCATATGTATATGTAAAAGTAAACATAAAAGTCAAAGTTATCCAAAAAGTGACTTGACCCAAAATGTTGTGAGTTCGATACCTGGTCACAGCAAAGAGAACAAAAAATTTGAGAGTTGAGGTCCTAAAGGAATTTAACTGATCCCCTGATATAAACAAATGCATACCATGCAGAATCAGAACAATCTACCACCATATGAAAGGAACTTACTTAAAATTAATAGACAAAACTTGTCTATATTATTTAATGAGACATGCATCAATGAAAAGATGCTGCCTAAATACACACACACAGAGACACACATACATATATATATATATATATGTTCTTATTAATTATTTTTATTTATACAAATCAGTGCTCAATGCAAATTTACAGATCATAAATATTAAAGAATCAAAAAAATGAAATGGCTATTCTTTGCCGACATTGTCAAAGATTTTCCTTAAATAATGTTTTTATAAAAAGCTGATAAATTAAAAATATATATTTATATTTGATATTTAATAATTTTTAAATAATTTTAAATAGTTCTATTACATTTATTTGTTTAAAATGAAGAATAGTCTGTTTGTAATTAGAATAAAATATATTTTTAATTTGTAGTTCAATACGACGTATTTATATACAAAAAAAACCTTTTAGAAAAAAATATTCATGTATACAAGTACAAATTTAACGGCGAAACAAAAGTGCCGAAAAACTTTTTTGTCGTTGATAAAGGCAGACATGTGTTGGACGGATGTCATCATTCGTTGAAAAAGGCATCCCTATCCTACCTTTGAACTAGCCTCTTTTCGAAAGTAACTCATATTTTGATACAATAGTTGTCAGTGAAAATGAATATCCTACGGCCCCTTGTTAAAATGATTGGATTTCCCCATATCCTTAGAAACTAATATTATGAATGTATCTGCTTATAAAACTTAGTAAATTTTAAAATAAGTTATACAAAAATTCGCTTGAAAATGAAAGTGGACTAGGGACTGTAACTGAATTTGAAGTTTTAGTTTCTGTTTTTGAAACATGGTAATTCCTGTGTAGCGATGGAACAATATTTTAAATTTTAAAATATATAAATATATAAATATATATATATATATATATATATATATATATATATATATATATATAATCGTAGGGTAGTATTGTCAGAGTTAATTCCTCCTTAATTTCCTAATTGTCACTAGGGCATGCCTCCTACACTATAAATAATGGGCGAATTCTTGCCTCGTTCTCTTTTACTTTGCATTTCAGCGGACACAGTTAAAAATGTGATCTCTCCCAGAGATCTGCGTTTTTGCCCACTTGTGGGAAAACGCCATGAAACACACACACACACACACATACACGTACGTACGAACAATCACCAAAATACAAACTTTTTACGTTCACACACAAACACAAATGTTGATGCCTTTGTCCATTGTAAATTTTGTTGTTTAATACATATACGTGTTGTGTATATATATATATATATATATATATATATATATATATATATATATATATATGAAAAGATATTAAAAGAGACTGTTTGACCAACACAAGGAATGTTAAAAGATTCATGTTAAAAAAAGATAAAAAAATAAAAACACAAATGAAAACTACAGACAAAAGTTCATTTTCTCCATGAAGACATTCATTTCTGTAGTTCACTGCTACCAACAAGCAGAAATATTCTCCTGATGATGGCCATTTTGAACGAAACTAGTCGAGGAATCTAAATGAAATAATAATTAAAAAAAACGAAAGAATATTAGTCTACCACCCAGTGTGTCTGAAGATTTTAATTTTTAATATTTTTTTATTGTTCATATATATATATATATATATATATATATATATATATATATATATATATATATATATATATCGGTCTTGTTTTGTTTTCTTTACATCTTTCGTTGGACTCAACTTGAGTCTGCCATATTCTTGTAGTGGACCCTTTTAGTATTCCTAATTTAACAACACTTAAACCCACGGTTCGCTACTGTATATTAATGTTGTCAACAAGTCTTTTCCTGTATTGTAAAGATGAACAGGAATATTTTTTTAGATTGTCACAGAATATAATATTTCAAAAGACACGTATAATTTTTTTTATCAACGATGTTATAAATATTAACACAATATTAACATAAATAAAAAAACATGATACTTCCCCAAATAATCATAAACATATCAACCTACGAAACGATACCGTCATCAATGAATTCTAACTATAATCAAGATGGAAGAAATATATTATTATAAGTATTAACATATTCCCCGCTGATCCCAGTAAAACAAAGACACTAATTACGCTGAGTTTATCAGCAAAATTATCCAAATCGTGTAACAGCAACATTGTCCAATTGTTAGATTAAGCTTTGAAACGTTGTATCTTAGAAATGATTAAAGATATCTTACTGGAATTCTCCGATGGTTTTATAACACTATTGGACTCTACTTTGAGCAATAAGAATGTCTAATTACTCTCCAAACTTAACAGAAGAATCGTGATAAAATCGATCATAAACGAAAATGATATTTTCATTATTAATTAATCATAGCTAAGGACCAGAAACTCAGGAAGGATTTTAATTAAATTTAATATGCAAACACAAGCAGATACACACGGATATAAGCACTCACACACTCGCATACAGACACGTATATATATATATATATATATATATATATATATATATATATATATATATACACACACACATATATATATATATATATATATATATATATATATATATATATATATATATATATAAAGAAAAATACGGAAAAACAAACAAAAATCCTAATATGCAATTATGCTGTTTTAATGTTAATATAATGTCAACGTCGGACGTTTTGGTCTAATAGACCATCTTCAGGACATATTCATAAAACATAATTACAATAAAACATAGACCATATTCAATTAAACATAAAAAAAGACGATGGACATAAAAGCAAGACCAATCCAAACAGATAACTGAAATCTTTTATAAGATGAGCGTTCCGTTTAAATATGATCACGTCGTCGTCACGTGGGCGATGCTGTGAAAACGTATTCCTAAAATAAAATTTGAGTATTTTGAATCAAAAACGAAAAGAATTTTATATGTACGTTCGTCGAGCATTAATCTTGCTAGAAAAGGGGAAATATTAAAGAAGCCATAAAAGATTAATTCGTATGGATAATCACAAGTAGGACGTAATCCAGAGAGTTCAATGTCAAATCAGAGCAATTATTAATTCAATTTAAATAGAAAACAGACAACATTAATGATCCTTTGGTTATAATTTATTTCTCCAGTTATGTGGATTTTACATGGTTCATCAGACAACATTTCCTAACCCCCCTCCCTTATCTTAAATATCTTAATAAAAATAGATTTAAAATTATTCCTATCTCTCCGTTCCCTCTCTAATTTCGACCATGTCTGTCATACTCCTCCTACCTCTCTCTCTCTATATCACCATATATCAACTTAAAATTACCCCTCAAAAGTGTTTAAAAAATAAATGTAAATTTAAAACATTTTTTCCTCCTTTTGAAGTGTGGTCTGATGAACCAGTTAAAAAACATATACCTGGGGAAATAAATTAACCAATGGACTCTTAAGGTTCTCTAAATTGTATTTAAACTGAATTGATATATATATATATATATATATATATATATATATATATATATATATATATATATATAATGAAAAACAGACACTTAAAAGGTACCATTACAATAATTTATTTCACCAAAATCCTTTTAAAGGATTTCGGATCATCAGGTAACACTTCCAACAATGAAATGAGAGGAAAATGTTTATTAAAAAAAAATTATTAAAAAAATTATTGTAAAAATTATTAAAAAATTATTCTAAAAATTATTAAAAAAATTATTGTAATGGTACCTTAAAGTGTCTGTTTTTCATTAAACATTAGCTCCGTTCTTCACATTGAGCTCTCAGAATTTCATCCTCCTTTGAATTACCAATTCGGTTTACCAAATTCTTCATGACTTATATATATATATATATATATATATATATATATATATATATATATATATATATATATCATTTTTTCAAGTGCTATTTGATGATCCGGCGTATTTTAAAAGGGCTCTGGTGAAATAAACTATTATAATGGTACCTTAAAGTGGTCTGTTTTACTTTTAAATATTGATATATAAAAGTTGATTCTAAACAACCTAGGGCTAGCTGATTAAAATTTTGCTTTCACACCCAGTATATATACTCTAATGCAACATTTACCCATAGACCTTCTGGATTTAATAATTAGTAGGCTTATGTTTTTGGTAAAATCCAGATAGCATCCGAGACGAATATAATTCAAATCGAAATATTTTTTTTTAATGTGTTATTGATAACAGATACAAAATTGTTTCCATGCCTGAAGATGACCGGAGAGACCGTCGAAGTACTTGCACATTTAAGGAAGACGTAATACAGATTATAATTAAAACAACAAGGATCATAACATTCATCGGGTGATTAATGGGTTAATAGATTTTTAAAAATTTAGTTAGCGAATGATTTCGCCATTTTATATTAACTTTACTAATTTATTTTTTATGTATGATTCATTGTATTTATATATATATATACATATACACACACACACACATATATATATATATATATATATATATACACACACTTACATATATATATTACGCACTTACACACATCATACTCACTCACAACCTAATGTGCCAAATGATAACACACACCCATAGTAATATACACGCTTACACACATCATATTCACTCACTCCCTAAGAACCAAATAACACACACACACACTTAACAGAGACACATCCCCTTCCTAGGGACCAATAAAACTGACACAATGACCACGGGAAATCAGAGCAGCATGAATCCATCCAGCTCTTATCTCAAATAACAACTTAAAAGAGACTGCTTGACCAACACAAAGACTGACCAAAATTCATGTTAAAAATTAAAAAAACTAATGAAAACTACAGACAAAAGTTCATTTTCTCCATCAAGACATTCATTTGTGTAGTTCACTGCTACCAACAAGTAGAATTTTTTTCCCCTGATGATGGCCATGTTGGCCGAAACTAGCCGAGGAATCTAAGTGAAATAATAGTAAAAACGAAAGAATATTAATATACAACCCAGTGTGTCTGAAGATTTTATTTTTTAATATTTTAATATATATATATATATATATATATATATATATATATATATATATATATATATATATATATATGCATAAATAAGGTGTATTTTTCAGCAATTTGTTGAATTATATCGATATGCTCCATCAATTTTTTTATTAAATTTTTCAAATTTCCGAATCAGTTGTCTTATGTTATCTTTAAATTTGCCAATGTTCAGATTTTATAAATAATACAAAATTAAAAATAAATGCTTGTGTTTGTGTGTGTGTAAGAGAGAGAGAGAGAGAGAGAGAGAGAGAGAGAGAGATGTATGTCTGTGGGAATGAAAAGAATGAATACGCATAATCTGAAAGACGGAGCTGAAATTTCTGGACACAAAATGAGGAAAGACGACTTGGAGAATTTGAAACGCACAAGGTATATCTAATACAAAAAATGGATAGGGTAAAGCAAATGGTCACCTACCGGGTTCGAATCTCAGCATAATCGATTTGTCAGGAAGGAGAATTCCTGATTGGAGGGTTCGATCCCAACGCGAGGCACGTTTGGACGTTGCCTGAACGCCATACCACAGTTTGACCCAAGCCTTTTTGAGTGAAATTGTAGACGGAACTCTTGTGGATTGTCAGTGGCTGTGCTACCACGAAGCAAGCCATCGTGGCTGAGGGGCTTGAGCGTTGCCTTGGGATCACGCTGTCGACTCTTTCCCAGAAACTGTAACTAAGGTCTGCTCAGCATAGTTGCGATATATATAAACTACAGGTGGCTCTGTGGGTGTTGAATAAACACAATGCGCCCGAGCAAGCGTCTGCAATAGGGATTGGCTAGTCGCCCAAACAGGTATCCTCAAATACGAGTTGCCAGCTATAGTATACTAGCCAATATTTAACAGCCACCCCACGAATGTATGTCAACGGAGTTTACTGTGGGTTCTCCAAGTCCGTAGACTCAGCCAAAAATATTCCATAGAACCAGCATAAACGGGTTCGGGTCTGTCGACCTCCCCGAACGAAATTCTGCCCTTTGGCGCAACCTCGGCCGAGTTCTTCTATGCCAAAAGGCAAAGAGTTCGACAGCAGCTGCAAATGGTCACAGCCCGGTAGAACAATCTATTCGCCTGTTATATTTAACAGCCTCCCCACGAGGGATGTATGTGACATAAGGCCGAGTTTACTGTAGGTTCTACGAGCCCGTAGGTTCGGCCAAAGATATTCCCTTAAAATCCACATAAACGGGTTCAGGGTCTGTCTACCTCACCTTGACGAAACTTTGCCCTTAGGCAAAGCCTCATCTGGGTTCCTCTCTGCTCAAGAGTTTGACAGTTGAATAGGATATGTCGTATACTATTAGAGATAACGAAAACAGATACTACACTTTGATTCTAGCCCGGTGACCATGTTGGTTTTCTAAGCAGAGAAAGGCTAATACTATGGAGTACCCAGTGAGGATCGAACTCACTATCACAGTCATCGTGATTGATCTAGCTTGCTAACCATTATAGCACGTCGATGTTGCTTTGTTTCCTATTTTGGATCGATTTTCTTTTCACCTCGTTTCATTTTTCATGCATGTTAGATTTATTATTATTTTTATTTTATTATTATTTTTATTTTATTTTTATTTTTTTACTGAATTTGTTAGATTATAAATATAACTGATTTATTTTAGAGCCTCACTGAAAACGTCCAATCGACTAGGATCGTTTTTCGAGCAAATAAACATTTTTTTAACTATGAATTAATATGTAAATTCGAAGAATAACTATCTTACTTCCCTCTTTTTCATTTTTCGCACAATAAATATCTAAACAATGAAAATCATTTTCTGTTAATCCTATATTAACTCTAATATTTCCAGGTGCTAAGCCATAAAAAGAAAAAACTATATTGATAAATAGCGAAAAGAAAACTAAGTCATATTGAACGTACGACATGATGTGTCTAGCTAAATTATGATGACCGTAAGATCTTTCGTTTTAGGGAGACTTTTATGAAGCAAACGCTAATCGGTATAAACTATCGAACTTACAGGGATAAAAAGATCTCATAAATAATCTCCAATGCATAATCAGACATGACTTTGATCTTTATTACAATTTTAAATTTCATCGTTAATAAATGGAGCCACGTGATGGCAGAGCAGCAATTCCCATTCGGGGTGCAACCAAGGGTGGCCTTGAACATCTATCGTTAATAATTCTCCTTCAAACACAGTTCTCTGGTGTTAGTCCAACAATAAAAATAATAGTTGATGATAATCTCCGGGATAGTGGCCGATTTTCCGCTGACATGAAGTGGTAACATTATATTGAAACAATTACTAGCTCCACTGCTAGGAAAGATGACCCACTTCGTCTGTCTAGAGAATTTTTTGCGCCACAATCTATCTTACACATTTATGTCTGCCAAAGGTCCATGCATTGAACAATTTTGCCGTATCTGTCTGATGCCTCTGCTATGTATTTAGAGATTCTTAATAAAATACAAAGTAAAAGCTGCAGTTTTATGAATCCTGACCTGGCATCTCGGCTCCACGTAGCTTTCCTGTGTCTTTTCTATAAATATTTTCCTGGTAGTTGTTCTGATGAAATTTCCTCTTTCGTATCTAGACTTTACGAACGTAAGCGCAGTACTAGATTGGCGGTAAGGTCTCATCACTTTACACTGGTAATGGTTAGATTTAACCGTAAGTTCTATGCCAACAGTTTCTTCTCTCACACTTCTCACTTGTGGAACGCTCTTCCGGCTCCATACTTTTTAGCCAACTTTGATATTAAAAGATTTCAATGCAATGTCAATCGTTATCTTCTGTCTTCTTAATTCCTCTTCTTTTATTGTCCTTTCCCCTCACTAAAGTCTTCTGATTCTTTTCACTTTTCTTACTTTCCAGTCAACTTTGATCTTCAAAATTTCAATGCAATGTCAATTGTTATCTTCTGTCTTCTTAATTCCTCTTCTTTTATTGTCCTTTCCCTCACTAAAGTCTTCTAATTCTCTTTCACTCTTCTTACTTTCCATCCAACTTTGATCTTCCAAAATTTCAATGCAATGTCAATCGTTATCTTCTGTCTTCTTAATTCCTCTTCTTTTTATTGTCCTTTCCCCTCACTAAAGTCTTCTAATTCTCTTTCCTCTTCTTACTTTCCAGTCAACTTTGATCTTCAAAATTTCAATGCAATGTCAATCGTTATCTTCTTTCTTCTTAATTCTCTTCTTTTATTGTCCTTCCCCTCACTAAAGTCTTCTAATTCTCTTTCACTCTCCTTACTTTCCAGTCAACTTTGATCTTCAAAAATTTCAATGCAATGTCAATCGTTATCTTCAGTCTTCTTAATTCCTCTTCTTTTATTGTCCTTTCCCCTCACTAAAGTCTTCTAATTCTCTTTCACTCTTCTTACTTTCCAGTCAACTTTGATCTTCAAAAATTTCAATGCAATGTCAATCGTTATCTATTGTCTTCTTAATTCCTCTTCTTTTATTGTCCTTTCCCCTCACTAAAGTCTTCTAATTCTCTTTCACTCTTCTTACTTTCCAGTCAACTTTGATCTTCCAAAATTTCATTGCAATGTCAATCGTTATCTTCTGTCTTCTTAATTCCTCTTCTTTTATTGTCCTTTCGCCTCACTAAAGTCTTCTAATTCTCTTTCACTCTTTTTACTTTCCAGTCAACTTTGATCTTCAAAAATTTCAATGCAATGTCAATCGTTATCTTCTGTCTTCTTAATTCCTCTTCTTTTATTGTCCTTTCCCCTCAGTAAAGTCTTCTAATTATCTTTCACTCTTCTTACTTTCCAGTCAACTTTTGATCTTCAAAATTTCAATGCAATGTCAATCGTTATCTTCTTTCTTCTTAATTCCTCTTCTTTTATTGTCCTTTCCCCTCACTAAAGTCTTCTAATTCTCTTTCACTCTTTTTACTTTCCAGTCAACTTTGATCTTCAAAAATTTCAATGCAATGTCAATCGTTATCTATTGTCTTCTTAATTCCTCTTCTTTTATTGTCCTTTCCCCTCACTAAAGTCTTCTAATTCTCTTTCCTCTTCTTACTTTCCAGTCAACTTTAATCTTCAAAATTTCAATGCAATGTCAATCGTCATCTTCTGTCTTCTTAATTCCTCTTCTTTTATTGTCCTTTCCCTCACTAAAGTCTTCTAATTCTCTTTCACTCTTCTTACTTTCCAGTCAACTTTTGATCTTCAAAAAATTTCAATGCAATGTCAATCGTTATCTATTGTCTTCTTAATTCCTCTTCTTTATTGTCCTTTCCCTCACTAAAGTCTTCTAATTTCTTTCCCTCTTCTTACTTTCCAGTCAACTTTAATCTTCAAAATTTCAATGCAATGTCAATCGTTATCTTCTGTCTTCTTAATTCCTCTTTTTATTGTCCTTTCCCTCACTAAAGTCTTCTAATTCTCTTTCACTCTTCTTATTTTCCAGTCAACTTTGATCTTCAAAAATTTCAATGAAATGTCAATCGTTATCTATTGTCTTCTTAATTCCTCTTCTTTTATTGTCCTTTCCCCTCACTAAAGTCTTCTAATTCTCTTTCCCTCTTCTTACTTTCCAGTCAACTTTAATCTTCAAAAATTTCAATGCAATGTCAATCGTTATCTTCTGTCTTCTTAATTCCTCTTCTTTTATTGTCCTTTCCCCTCAGTAAAGTCTTCTAATTATCTTTCACTCTTCTTACTTTCCAGTCAACTTTTCTCTTCAAAAATTTCAATGCAATGTCAATCGTTATCTTCTTTCTTCTTAATTCCTCTTCTTTTATTGTCCTTTCCCCTCACTAAAGTCTTCTAATTCTCTTTCCCTCTTCTTACTTTCCAGTCAACTTTAATCTTCAAAATTTCAATGCAATGTCAATCGTTATCTTCTGTCTTCTTAATTCCTCTTCTTTTATTGTCCTTTCCCTCACTAAAGTCTTCTAATTCTCTTTCACTCTTCTTACTTTCCAGTCAACTTTGATCTTCAAAAATTTCAATGCAATGTCAATCGTTTTCTTCTGTCTTCTTAATTCCTCTTCTTTTATTGTCCTTTCCCCTCACTAAAGTCTTCTAATTCTCTTTCACACTTCTTACTTTCCAGTCAACTTTGATCTTCAAAAATTTCAATGCAATGTCAATCGTTTTCTTCTGTCTTCTTAATTCCTCTTCTTTTATTGTCCTTTCCCCTCACTAAAGTCTTCTAATTCTCTTTTCACTCTTCTTATTTTCCAGTCACCATTGATCTTCAAAATTTCAATGCAATGTCAATTGTTATCTTCTTTCTTCTTAATTCCTCTTCTTTTATTGTCCTTTCCCCTCACTAAAGTCTTCTAATTCTCTTTCACTCTTCTTACTTTCCAGTCAACTTTGATCTTCAAAAATTTCAATGCAATGTCAATCGTTATCTTCTTTCTTCTTAATTCCTCTTCTTTTATTGTCCTTTCCCCTCACTAAAGTCTTCTAATTCTCTTTCACTCTTCTTACTTTCCAGTCAACTTTGATCTTCAAAAATTTCAATGCAATGTCAATTGTTATCTTCTTTCTTCTTAATTCCTCTTCTTTTATTGTCCTTTCCCCTCACTAAAGTCTTCTAATTCTCTTTCACTCTTCTTACTTTCCAGTCAACTTTGATCTTCCAAAATTTCATTGCAATGTCAATCGTTATCTTCTGTCTTCTTAATTCCTCTTCTTTTATTGTCCTTTCGCCTCACTAAAGTCTTCTAATTCTCTTTCACTCTTTTTACTTTCCAGTCAACTTTGATCTTCAAAAATTTCAATGCAATGTCAATCGTTATCTTCTGTCTTCTTAATTCCTCTTCTTTTATTGTCCTTTCCCCTCAGTAAAGTCTTCTAATTATCTTTCACTCTTCTTACTTTCCAGTCAACTTTGATCTTCAAAAATTTCAATGCAATGTCAATCGTTATCTTCTTTCTTCTTAATTCCTCTTCTTTTATTGTCCTTTCCCCTCACTAAAGTCTTCTAATTCTCTTTCACTCTTTTTACTTTCCAGTCAACTTTGATCTTCAAAAATTTCAATGCAATGTCAATCGTTATCTATTGTCTTCTTAATTCCTCTTCTTTTATTGTCCTTTCCCCTCACTAAAGTCTTCTAATTCTCTTTCCCTCTTCTTACTTTCCAGTCAACTTTAATCTTCAAAAATTTCAATGCAATGTCAATCGTCATCTTCTGTCTTCTTAATTCCTCTTCTTTTATTGTCCTTTCCCCTCACTAAAGTCTTCTAATTCTCTTTCACTCTTCTTACTTTCCAGTCAACTTTGATCTTCAAAAATTTCAATGCAATGTCAATCGTTATCTATTGTCTTCTTAATTCCTCTTCTTTTATTGTCCTTTCCCTCACTAAAAAGTCTTCTAATTCTCTTTCCTCTTCTTACTTTCCAGTCAACTTTAATCTTCAAAATTTCAATGCAATGTCAATCGTTATCTTCTGTCTTCTTAATTCCTCTTCTTTTATTGTCCTTTCCCTCACTAAAGTCTTCTAATTCTCTTTTCACTCTTCTTATTTTCCAGTCAACTTTGATCTTCAAAATTTCAATGAAATGTCAATCGTTATCTATTGTCTTTTAATTCCTCTTCTTTTATTGTCCTTTCCCCTCACTAAAGTCTTCTAATTCTCTTTTCCCTCTTCTTACTTTCCAGTCAACTTTAATCTTCAAAATTTCAATGCAATGTCAATCGTTATCTTCTGTCTTCTTAATTCCTCTTCTTTTTATTGTCCTTTCCCCTCAGTAAAGTCTTCTAATTATCTTTCACTCTTCTTACTTTCCAGTCAACTTTTTCTTCAAAAATTTCAATGCAATGTCAATCGTTATCTTCTTTCTTCTTAATTCCTCTTCTTTTATTGTCCTTTCCCCTCACTAAAGTCTTCTAATTCTCTTTCCCTCTTCTTACTTTCCAGTCAACTTTAATCTTCAAAATTTCAATGCAATGTCAATCGTTATCTTCTGTCTTCTTAATTCCTCTTCTTTTATTGTCCTTTCCCTCACTAAAGTCTTCTAATTCTCTTTCACTCTTCTTACTTTCCAGTCAACTTTGATCTTCAAAAATTTCAATGCAATGTCAATCGTTTTCTTCTGTCTTCTTAATTCTCTTCTTTTATTGTCCTTCCCCTCACTAAAGTCTTCTAATTCTCTTTTCACACTTCTTACTTTCCAGTCAACTTTGATCTTCAAAAATTTCAATGCAATGTCAATCGTTTTCTTCTGTCTTCTTAATTCCTCTTCTTTTATTGTCCTTTTTCCCCCTCACTAAAGTCTTCTAATTTTTTCACTCTTCTTACTTTCCAGTCAACATTGATCTTCAAAATTTCAATGCAATGTCAATTGTTATCTTCTTTCTTCTTAATTCCTCTTCTTTTATTGTCCTTTCCCTCACTAAAGTCTTCTAATTCTCTTTCACTCTTCTTACTTTCCAGTCAACTTTGATCTTCAAAAAATTTCAATGCAATGTCAATCGTTATCTTCTTTCTTCTTAATTCCTCTTCTTTTATTGTCCTTTCCCCTCACTAAAGTCTTCTAATTCTCTTTTCACTCTTCTTACTTTCCAGTCAACTTTGATCTTCAAAAAATTTCAATGCAATGTCAATTGTTATCTTCTTTCTTCTTAATTCCTCTTCTTTTATTGTCCTTTCCCCTCACTAAAGTCTTCTAATTCTCTTTCACTCTTCTTACTTTCCAGTCAACTTTGATCTTCCAAAATTTCATTGCAATGTCAATCGTTATCTTCTGTCTTCTTAATTCTCTTCTTTTTTATTGTCCTTTCGCCTCACTAAAGTCTTCTAATTCTCTTTCACTTTTTTACTTTCCAGTCAACTTTGATCTTCAAAAATTTCAATGCAATGTCAATCGTTATCTTCTGTCTTCTTAATTCCTCTTCTTTTTATTGTCCTTTCCCCTCAGTAAAGTCTTCTAATTATCTTTCACTCTTCTTACTTTCCAGTCAACTTTGATCTTCAAAAATTTCAATGCAATGTCAATCGTTATCTTCTTTCTTCTTAATTCCTCTTCTTTTATTGTCCTTTCCCTCACTAAAGTCTTCTAATTCTCTTTCACTCTTTTTTACTTTCCAGTCAACTTTGATCTTCAAAATTTCAATGCAATGTCAATCGTTATCTATTGTCTTCTTTAATTCCTCTTCTTTTATTGTCCTTTCCCTCACTAAAGTCTTCTAATTCTCTTTCCCTCTTCTTACTTTTCCAGTCAACTTTAATCTTCAAAAATTTCAATGCAATGTCAATCGTCATCTTCTGTCTTCTTAATTCCTCTTCTTTTATTGTCCTTTCCCCTCACTAAAGTCTTCTAATTCTCTTTCACTCTTCTTACTTTCCAGTCAACTTTGATCTTCAAAAATTTCAATGCAATGTCAATCGTTATCTATTGTCTTCTTAATTCCTCTTCTTTTATTGTCCTTTCCCCTCACTAAAGTCTTCTAATTCTCTTTCCCTCTTCTTACTTTCCAGTCAACTTTAATCTTCAAAAATTTCAATGCAATGTCAATCGTTATCTTCTGTCTTCTTAATTCCTCTTCTTTTATTGTCCTTTCCCCTCACTAAAGTCTTCTAATTCTCTTTCACTCTTCTTATTTTCCAGTCAACTTTGATCTTCAAAAATTTCAATGAAATGTCAATCGTTATCTATTGTCTTCTTAATTCCTCTTCTTTTATTGTCCTTTCCCCTCACTAAAGTCTTCTAATTTTCTTTCCCTCTTCTTACTTTCCAGTCAACTTTAATCTTCAAAAAAATTTCAATGCAATGTCAATCGTTATCTTCTGTCTTCTTAATTCCTCTTCTTTTATTGTCCTTTCCCCTCACTAAAGTCTTCTAATTATCTTTCACTCTTCTTACTTTCCAGTCAACTTTAATCTTCAAAAATTTCAATGCAATGTCAATCGTTATCTTCTTTCTTCTTAATTCCTCTTCTTTTATTGTCCTTTCCCTCACTAAAGTCTTCTAATTTCTTTCCCTCTTCTTACTTTCCAGTCAACTTTTAATCTTCAAAAATTTCAATGCAATGTCAATCGTTATCTTCTGTCTTCTTAATTCCTCTTCTTTTATTGTCCTTTCCCTCACTAAAGTCTTCTAATTTCTTTCACTCTTCTTACTTTCCAGTCAACTTTGATCTTCAAAAAATTTCAATGCAATGTCAATCGTTATCTATTGTCTTCTTAATTCCTCTTCTTTTTTTTTCCTTTCCCCTCACTAAAGTCTTCTAATTCTCTTTCATTCTTCTTACTTTCCAGTCAACTTTGATCTTTAATAATTTCAATGCAATGTCAATTGTTATTATGTGTTTTCTTAATTCCTCTTCTTTTATTGTTCCCTTTCCTTAATAATGTTATTTTTCTCATATTCTCTCACTCTTGGCGATCCTTTGCGTCTTAGTAGCTTTGTTGACTCACCTGGGGTGAAATGATTAAAAACATAATGAAAAAAGAAATATAGACAGATACTGAAGGGTGATGAATATGGCAACAAAGATGAGGACAATAGTCCGAATAATGTAAATAGTGTCCATAATACCTCCTCTCAGAAATACAGACAGATACTGGAGGGTGATAAATATGGCAACAAAGACGAGGACAATAGTCTGAATAATGTAAATAGTGTACATAACAACTCATCTCAGAAATATAGGCAAATACTGAAGGGTGATAAATATGGCAATAAAGATGAGGACAATAGTCCGAATAATGTAAATAGTGTACATAACAACTCATCTCAGAAATATAGACAGATAATGAAGGGTGATAAATATGGCAACAAAGACGAGGACAATCGTCTGAATAATGTAAATAGTGTACATAATACCTCATCTCAGAAATATAGACAGATAATGAAGAATGTTTGTACTATTCCATTCCATTATTGGAAAGTGTTCTGGAATAAACACAGACATAAATAAATACATCTTCAAAAATAACGATAAATGAAATAATAAAATAAAGACACTTTATACCAAGACGTTTCGTTCGTTGAGGAACTTTATCAAGGTAAATGCAAAAACTTTACTTCGCAACATGTATTTATACACGCAGAAAAAATAACATTGAGAAAAATAAGGTAGTTCGTTTCAAATTTGAATAAAAGAACACCGTCGAAAATCTCTCAGCGTGAAGGTAAACTAAGGAAGACTCATTGACGTAAATGTTTTGCATGTTCTTTAAACGAGGTGACGTAAATTGATATTATTATTGATTCTTGTATCGATGGGTCGGAGGCACAGTGGATTAATGGTTAGCAGTTTGGAATGAGGAATCGCGGAGCCGGGTTCGAATTCCAGTCGAGTTCATTAAATTCACTTAATTGGCAAGTTTCTTCTTTCACAATTTCCGTTTGAGGAATTTTCTTCATATAATAAATTCCCCAAAAGACTTCAACATCCGTAAAGCTCTTGCTCTTGGAAACTTCACAAGATCTATCGCTCGAACCTTCCATCCTCCATAAATGTACAAACCTTTCGAACATTGATTGAACCAGTCATACTTGTATGGTTCAGAAACTTAGACTTTATCTGTTCGTCTTGAAAGACGACTGGATGGAACATTTGCAAATCTACTTAGAAAAATCTAGAGCATCATTTGGTGATCCCATGAAGCGCTTATCACAATTTACGGAGAGCTGAAACCAAACTCTCTTGAGCTCAAACAAAAACGATTGCAGTTTGCCTGCCGTTGCCATCGAGTGGACAGGGAAATCGTCTCATCCTTATTCCAATGGCATCCTTCTGGAAGTGTCTTCACACGAAAATTGACTTTCCCAGACACCATAGCTCGGGACTCAGAGTTGGACATTGGGGGTCTGGAGACAGTAATGCAGGATGGAACAGTGTGGAAAAGGATTGTCTATGGAGTTCCGACCAGCCAAAGAGAGGTCGAAGGACGATAATGAATTCTCTTCTTATTTTTCAATTAACTGGGATCGTTGTCTTTTAACTCCTGTTCTTTTTTTATTATTATTATTATTATTATTATTATTATTATGTGCTTTTTATCTCATATTCTCTCACACTCAGTAAATCCTTGATCCTTAGTGGCTTTATTGCCTTGATCTGAGTGAAAATATATATATATATATATATATATATATATATATATATATATATATATATATATATACACCTAGTGGAGCCAGACAAACCTACTTAGGTTTTTCAACTTAAACGGGTCGTCAGGAAAGTTTGGCAAACTTTCCTGACGATCCGTTTAGGTGAAACCTAGGTAGGTTTGTCTAACTCACTAAATGTATCTAGGTCTGCTCTACGGTTGTATTGAGCTCTTTTGTTAGTTAGTTGTTTACTCGTATCGGTTTTTTTTTCTTTGGGCTTCAGACCTGCATCTGTGCGATTTTTTTTGTCGGCAGAAGTCCATGTTTGTAGCTCTTTTCTTTTTTAAAACCTTTTTTTCCCACGAGATTGATTTGATTAGCAAATCAAAAATTGGAGGGTTTTTTCGAACGAGTCTAGTTATTATATATATATATATATATATATATATATATATATATATATATATATATATATACTGTGTGCCATCTATCTGGCCCATCAAGTGTTGCTCGAGTTTCGTCTGTGAACAAAACTTTAGAGAAGTCAATCTTCATATTGTCCTCGGACCATTTCAATCGATTTTGAATGTGATTTCTCGTCAACGGAGGCTTCGATACAGGTTTGACTGTTGTTGCTATTTCCCTCAGATACCAACACCGAGTATTTTTAGACACAGTAGGATCCCCAATGCGACTGAAAAGCTCTTGACTGGTAAGTCCAGGCTTATTCGTGGCCTCTCGTTTAAGTCGTGACATGAGACGACATGAAATAACCCTCGGCTTGCCTCTATCTGCCCTCTTCCGTACTTGTATAGGGACAGCGGTGAACTTTTTCACTGTTTGATGATATCTCCCTATCATTTTAGAAACTTATAGTGTAGATTTACCTTTTGAGAGATCTGAGGTGATAGTTTTCTTTTCAGCATCACTTAAACTGCTTTTACGGCACATCTTTTCACTAAATTCTTACACTTTTCTAATAATTTGGCACGCTCAAATCACCGTGCTGATAACAAATATGGCGCCAGTATGTTTAAATTTCAGCGATTGCGCAGATCCGTATTGCCAATATTGTGTGAAAATTTTGTGTGAATTGATTGGACGGTTTTTGAAATATTAGAAAAAAAGTTATCTCGATAATAATTTGGCACGCAGTATATATATATATATATATATATATATATATATATATATATATATAGTGAGTGTGCGTATTTGTTGTGTACTTGAGACGAAAATAGAAGGTGAATGAATTAAATATATTTTAAATTACATATTAGATATGCATATTAGTATTTAATTTATACTAATATATTTTGTTTTGGGATGTATGTAGTGTTTACAGTTTTATACACACACACACACACACACACATACATATATATATATATATATATATATATATATATATATATATATATATATATATATATATATATTATTCACGATCATTGTCCAACTTATTTAAGATGATCACTAAACTTCTAACGTTTTGTTCTGGAGTTACAAATTTCATAGTTTTCAGTTACGATTCCATTTTCAAGTCTTTTTTCACTGCTCTTTGGACTGTCATAGCTAAAATTCCTCTCGCACGGGCCAAGCGTCTTATGAACTGGGTTGGATCTTTTCTAATTGATTTCTTTAGCTCTAAGTTAAAATGATGATCCCTCTTCCTGTCGTGACTTCCTGATCCAGTTTTCCTCTCTACTTCCCTCTCTTTTTAAAAAACTTATTCATCGTTCTCTTGATGCCTCTTGAATGGACGGAAAGCCAGAGTATGAATTTTGGTGCCCTTACTGAAGGCCTGAATGATCTTTTTTCCTCTTGTCATTGCTTACTTGGGAAGGCATAGCGAGGCTTACACAAAATGATTTTAACCTGTTCTTTTCTAGTTGAATAACTCAAAGAATTTTTCAGTGATTTCTACGACAAATAGTGTCAAAATGGAGAAACTTCTTATCTGAAAACCTGGAAAAAAGAAACTGAAATAATTTAGAAAGAAAACAGATGCTACACTTTGATCCTAGTCAAAAGACTTTGAAGCGATTGCATTTTCTTGTCGCCCCAGACTGGCTGGATGTGAAACATGGTCAGTTTAATGCGGGGATCTCGAACGCCTGCACCCGGGTCAAATGTAAAAATAGCACAGCCCGCGCAACTATCGTTTGTGCTGGTACCTGCATTACTACCTATCTCTTCCCTTTAATGAAATAAGGGGGGTACTAACGCTGATTCCCGAGACCTTTTCACATTTCCATAATATTTTCAGTTGTGCTTTGTACGAAAACAGACACACACCTGGGAGATAAAATGATATTTATCCACTCCAGAGCAGATATTACACTTTGATCCCAGCCAAAAGGTCGAGAAGCGAGTATTTTTCACCGGTGGAGTAATGGTTAGCGGCTCGGATTGAGGAATCGGAGAGCCAAGTTCGAATTCCAGTCGAATCCATTATATTCACTTACCTTGGGAAAAGTATGAATCATTTTTCTCTCCCTCCACACCCAGCTATGAGTAAATAGCAGGACAGACTGGGTTCTATAGCCTTGAATGGCAGACGGTCTACTGCAGAAAGAAATGGCAACCTACTGCGGGGAAAAATTGCCTCGTCATCATGTATCGAAATATACGGGATCACATAAGCGAGTCAATATTTAAATATTTTACAATCAGTTTTCAGCTAGCACTTTCAGACTGTAAATGAATGGTGTATTACCGGTGAGGTAAAATTGTATATTTATTATTATTATTAATGAAAACAAGAGGAAAATTTTATTTACTAACCTGAGTCGTTATTTAATGGTTAAATAAGACCAGAACAGTGCGGCTTTGTCAAGGACGCTTGAAGAAAACATTCTATACTTATTATCAGTATCTGTCTATATTTCTGAGATGAGGTATTATATACATTATTTATATTATTCGGACTATTGTTGTTACATTCGGACTTGAAGCAACAGAAACAAAGAAAAGAGTACTGAACTGTTACGTAATATCAGTCCTCGTATATGGCAGTGAATGCTGGACAATCTCCTCACAGATGAAGAAGAGACTTGAAGGAACAGAAAGAAAGAAAAGGGTACTGAACTGTTACATAATATCAGTCCTCCTATATGGCAGTGAATGCTGGACAATCTCCTCAAAGATGAAGAAGAGACTTAAAGCAAAAGAAAGAAAGAAAAGGGTACTGAACTGTTACATAATATCAGTCCTCCTATATGGCGGTGAATGCTGGACAAAATGAAGAAGAGACTTGAAGCAACAGAAAGAAAGAAAAGAGTACTGAACTGTTATGTAATATCAGTCATTGCATATGGCAGTGAATGCTGGACAATCTCAAGGACACAAGACACAGTGGATAAAGGCGTTGGTTAGATCCAGTGACAGGACCAAAAGAGTGTGAGTTCAATACCCGGTTAAGGCAGTGGAGAACTTTGAGAGGGAAATTAACAGGAGATAACTGATAACTGACATCCATTAAACATGGCACTTGGAACTAGAACAGTCTACCCCAGTGACCGAAATAAAGGGTTCAGTTCGAAATTCCAACCACCTGAAAAAGGCCGGAGCGTACAACGGTCGAAACGTTGTAATAAATATGGCGACAATGATGAGGACAATCGTCTGAATAATGTAAATAATGTACATAATGCCTCATCTCAGAATATAGACACACCCATTGAGGTGTTGATATGCCGTAGAAAAAAAAAAAACCAGACCATTAGTAGCAATCTAAGCCGTTTTCAACTGTTTATTTACCCCATTGCTGGCAAGGAGGTAAACATTTTTGGTACATTAATATTAATTCTTGAATTATCTTACAGAAAAACATGCTTTGGAAACACGGCGATCAAAGAATTCTTTAACTTCAAAAGAATTTTTCAATTCTTTTCATACCCTCGTGAACATGTCACATGTTATTATTAACCTTTGTAATTTTTTTTCGCCGTCCCGATGATACAAATTTTTCTATGCTTAGAAAGGTTTTCTACTACTGATATATTTCTCTAAATTCTCTTGGTGCCATCACACTCAAAAGTCCGCACAGGCTCTCAAGCAATCATTAGAAAACGACTTGGTCAATCACAACACAGAGTCCGATCCTCAATAGTAAATATCTACACATTAAGACTGACATGGAGCAATGGTTAACGAGCTAGTTTCAGCGACTATTGATAGTTTAATGAGTTCGATCCTCACTGGGTGCCCCACTATTATGGCCTTGTGCGAAGCTTAGTAAGTAGTAAATATCTGCACAGGGAGACTAATATAGAGCAATGGTTAACGAGCTAGTTTCACCGACCATTGCTAGTGTAAAGAATTCGATCCTCACTGGGTGCCCCACTATAATGGCTTTAAGCGAAGCCTAATAAATAAGCTTTACACAGGAAGACAGACATAGAGTTTTGGTTTTGGTTTGTTTTGTTTTACGGTATATCAACCTCAATTGGTTATTTAATGCTAAGAAAATTTTCATTGTTGGTAATATTTTTACCAAAATTCTATTTATGGTAATATTTTCTCCTTCGAAAATCTATTTCTGATTAGAATTTTCCTTAGCTGGTAATATTTGGAGTTTGGGTGTTAACTATTTGCCCATAGCTGGGACCCTAACAGGTGCTACCACCCCGGATCATGGTTGACTTGGGAACAACAACAGTTAAGATTTGGTTTCACGCTCTTCAAACCCTCCTGATCAGAGACCTTGTTGTTGGACGTAGTTTATCGTCTTACCCAGGGCGCGGATGTAATTTATCATCATATCCAGGACGCAAAGCAATGGTTAAGGAGCTAGTCTGACAAACTATTGCATTCCTTGTCTAAAGAGTTCGATACTTACTTGATGTCTTAGTATTATACATTTGTGTTAAGGTTAGTAAATTGTGAGTATCTGTATAGGAAGAGCAGTGGTTAACGAGCTAGTCTCTCAGACCATGGCTAGTGTAGAGAGTTTGATCCTCACTCGGTGTCTCACTATTATGGCCTTGAAACCTAAATTAGAACTATTTTTAACAAGTTTATCTCACAGACCATTGAAAGTGCAGAAACGTTAATCCTCATTGGGTGAGAACCTGTTAAGCAATGTAAAGAAGGATCAGAATATGACATAGTTGTAATAGAAAATTGATCACCCAATTTATAATCAAATGAATTTGTTCTATTTCGTGACTGAATAGTTACTGCATACGGTTTTTCTTTTTTTTTTCTTTTTTTTTTTTTTCAGGTTTGCTCGTAGAAAAAAATATAGAATCCGCTCGGAGCTGGGAGGATCAATTTATAAATCGAATATAATCGTGAATTGATACCCCATTTTATTTCCACTCTCCAATTTTTGTGTGGCAATCACGTATCGATTAGCTACGATATATATATTTTTTTCTTCTATTTTATTTCTGTCCTTATTTATTTGGAATTTACTTAATGGTCTCTGTCTCGAAATTATCTGAGAGAAAACGTTTTCTATCTGTGGCAAAACGCGCCTGGTCATGTGCGCATGCGTCTCCCTCTGGAGATTACCAAAGACGCGTCACCTATAAATTATGTGCATATATATATGTCTTCTTTGTGTTTAATCGGGGATGCACCACGAGTTAGTGGACGATAACCGATAATGTGGGTCGGAAGGCAACGATGGAAGAGCCAATGGCACAAAGTAAACGCTACAAAAGGCCTGAAGAAGAAGAAAAAAAAAAAAAAACGTCCGAATGATACATTTTGATAATATTCATAATGGGGTTTATTTTATTATTTACCACAAGAGAATAATAGCAACAATATCACAGACAAACACAAGGAATTGTTAAAGGAACTCTTCGAAGAGATCATCGTGAAAATATAAAGCTTTTCGTTTGCGTCTAATCAATTCTTACATGATGTAATGTGTAACTGTGTTCCTTGAAATCGAATAATGGCGGAAGGGATTCGAAAATACGAACCATACCATTTTGAAATCTCAATTATTCGGCACAAACATCTTTAAACATAAATGGATATCTGTTAAATGGAGGCACGGTGGAATGCTTTGCGGTCTGGACTGAGAAAACGGAGAGGCGAGTTCGAATTTCAGTCAAGTTCATTACTTACGGGCTAATACTCTTGGAAATGTATGAACCCAATTCTTCCCACCCACAACCTTATTTTGTGCAAATTACTTTCCACCCACTGCTCTATGTAGGCTAGGGTATGAATGTCTGGATGTACGATGGATTGATTGTTAGCAGGTCAGATTGAGGAATCGGAGAGCCGAGTTCGAATTCCAGTCAAGTTCATTACACCCACTTACGGGCTAAGACTCTTTGGAAATATATTAACCCAACTCTCACCCCACCACACTTTATTTTGTGCGTCTTACTTTTCCCGCACCGCTCTATGGGTGGGTGATGAATGTCTGGAGGCACGATGAATTGATCGTTAACATTGAGTAATCGGAGTTCGAATTTCAGTCGAGTTCATTAAATTTACTTACGGGTTAAGAACCTTGAGAAAATTGTGAATCCACTCTTCTATATAAGGGAAATGAGCGCGTGGTTAGAGCGTTCGCTTTCTGACCACGAGACCCAGGTTCGAATCTCACCATGGTCGATTTGTCAGAAAGTTGTCTTCCTGATGTTATCGACTGTTATTTGGAAAGTGCCTGAAAACCATACCGCGAGTTGACCCAAGTGAGTGAAAATGGACAGACGGAAAACTTGCGGGTCGTCAATAGCTGTGCTAACACGAAGTTGTTGTGGTCGAGGGATTGAGTTCAAATTGTTGATTACACTAGGTAATCACTCTTGCCCCTTTCTATAACTGCTTAAACTACAGTTGGGCTCTGTGGGTGTTGAATAAACACAAATGCGCCTGAGCGTCTGCAACAGGAATTGGATAGCCGCCATCGTAGACTTGTGTCCTGGAATACGAGTATCCAGCTATACATAGGGGGGGACAGATAGCCTATGCCCTTGAACAGTAACCAATCTAGCAAAAGAAAACTCTGAATTCAAACCACCTTGTCGGTTTGCCTCTTTTTGCAAAGGCTAGAAGACAACCCCAGTGTGGCACCCTGCATTATTAGAAAACTGAAAAGAGATATTCATAAAAATATGATTTATTTTTATTCGGTTTGTTAACCAGTTGATAGTTATTTAGAGACGAAGGATAATTGAGTTTTGAGAATAATTCTCTAATTATATTTAGGCGATCCGAAAGAAAGAAAAAGGAAGAAAAAAATAATAATAAAAAGAAAGAGAAAGAGAAATAGATAGTACAAAACCCGGTCATAAGCAAAAAACGCGTAAAACTAACACAAAACAGGTGTCAAAAGATATCCAGGTCAAAGTACCTGACCGAAATCCACGGAAAATAGAAATTGTTATATTTGGTTGAAGGAATAGAGTTTAGAAATAATGATACGAGACGGGGTAGTGAGCGGATAGGCACACGCGCGATTGATGCATAACATATGTCGGTCAAGCACCTGACCTACTTTCGTGTCCGCGGAGTATGGGAGTTTGTTATCAATTTGGCTGAAGAAATAAGATTTTAAGGACAATGGAAAAAAATATTAATAGGTAACGAACGAAAGGGGTGTCATTGAGATGATAAGTGACCGCTGGGAAATGTATACGAAAACAAAACATTGGTACACGAACCCTGACCAGTTCTAGAGTTGAAGATAAGAACCACCCACGATGATGAGTGAAGAATATTTTCAATTTAGATAATTAAGATTTTGTTAACAGGCCCGAGCGAAAGAAAGAGGTGAAATATTTGTTTTAGCTCGCGGAAGACGCCGACAAGGCGGAAAAATTCTTTCTTTAGGTCGCATCTAATTAGCGGCGGGCTGTTTTGACAAATACCACGTATACGAAAAAGACAATTTAAATTTTGTTTTTTGGCAAGGTGTTTCTTCCCAGAACAAAGCCCCGGATTGTACACGCCCGATTGGAGACGTCACGGAAGGAGGAAGATACCGACCAGAGTCTCATTAGCCGAGGGCGGTCACATGATACATGAGGGAGGAGGAGAAGCCTGACCAGGGTCTCATTGGCCGAGAGCGTCACGTGATGTGCGAGGAGGAAGACGTCTGACCAGGACCCCATTGGTCGAGAGCGGTCACCTGACATACGAGACCAGGGAAGGGTATGCGCCTCCCCCAGAGGCACTGGGTAGGGGAAGTAGGGAGGAAAGTAAGAGCGATAATGGGAAATCAGAAATAATGCGACTTTTGGAATTATCAAGAAAAACCCTGGCGCCGACAGACCCACCCCAGTTTGTTACGGCGTCAATAAAAAGCAGGACCCCAATCGACAGAAATGAGTTTGCAGGGCGGACAGCGAGGGAGCTTGAACGCGGGCGGCGGGCCTGGTTCATTCGCCCCTTTGCGGGCAAGAGAATCCGGAGTGAAGAAATTCGTCCAGCCCAAGTCGAAGTGAAGAAAGTTGCCCGGGAAAGCCTAAGAAGAGTTGGAGCTGCAGCCCGAAAGGCGAAGAAGTTAAAGTAATTCGGACAGGCAGAAGAGTTGCAGGCCGGACAGGCAGAGAAGTTGCAGTTGAGTTGGGTTTGCGCCTCAGACGAAGAAGAAGTTAACTTGCAGTTGCGCCTAGAAGAAGTTGAAATCAAACCAAGCCTAAGAATAGAAATTCGCCCAACTCAAGTCGAAGTGAATAAATTCGTCCACCCGAAGCAGAAAGAAGAAATTAATTCGCGCACTGACGGCGAGGGAAATCAGCCGTGAACGACTGGTAGAGATCAGCGCCCAGTGTCGAAAACCAAACCACACCCCGAAATGCAAATTTCTAGAGAACAAGCAACTCGAAGTCTTAAAGTTGTATGGTAGAAGCTTGGTGCCACAGTCCATAAAACGGGTCGGGAGGTAGGAACAATTTTTTGTAACGAACATTTGGATATAAAAGGTTGTTACCTTTTTTTTTCAATAATTTTTGACCTCGTGAGTTTTCTTTTACTTGTGTGTTATCACCCCGTTGAACAGTTGGCATACGGCCCCAACCCCTGTTTGATCCCGTCTGTCTAAGATCTAATCACAACGTGGGTAGGCAGACCAGAGATCAGTGCAGTTACCCTAGTAACCAGGCGTTGGAAGCGAGTTGGAAACGGCGAGGCTGGTATTCATCTAACCAAAGGGTTAGAACGTCACACTTGGAGCAGCGAGGAGCGAACAGCTGACGCCGCGGCAAAGACGTCACAACTGGTGTTGTCCGTGACCAGGATATCAGAGCCTGGAGAGCACGCGACGTCACAACTGGTGCCGCGAACGAGATCGAACGACAGAGTCGACGCTGCGACCAGGGGGGGGCGACGTCACACCAGAAACAAATTCAGAGGAGGGACGGGATTACCACAACCTCCCCGGGTAAAATAGCGTGACAGACTGGATCCTATAGCCTTCGGTAGCAACCAGTCTGAATTGAAACCAGCCTGAGAGGGTTGGGCTCCGTCAGGCTATGTCCAGGTAACATACGGATCACACTATCCTAAAAGCGTGTCTACATGCAGATTGTGAACCCAAATTCTTACTGAAACACCTACAAAGGATTTGCATGTCCGAATGAATGAAATCTCTGCTATGCTTGGTTGGCTTTCGTTCGGGATGCGGCAAATTTGTGAATGTTGCAACAAGTCATACATATCTGTTAGGTATCCGCCCTCCCCGCAGATAAACCTGTACATACTTTTAAAATACGTATGTAATGGAATAACCAGTTACCCCCATGAATGATTACACTATAGATAGTAAGTACCTATAAAGTCAACTGTCTACAGGAGACTTGAGGAAGAGTGAGAGACGACGCAAGCACGTCTGACCTTTCAATTAGTGACACTTACTACTAGATTGACCTGTGTGTATAACTGTACCGTATTTAATATTGTACTAGTTGTGTACAATAAACCTTTCTTCTAATATCCACTTGGTGTTATGTGTTTATTCCCTTAGCACGGAATATAACATTAGCGACAAGGATGTTTAAAACGAATTCAAACCAATATAAAAATACATTTGAGAACAAATGAAACTTCTTTAGACTTTTAATTTTAATTTTAATTCCAAAGTAACAGATTAAAATTATTATTCCTTATGTACACTAGAGTTCAAAAGTTTGAAGGGACCTCCAGAAGTTGATAGAAGATTGAAAGCTTTCCATCCCAAAAAGAACTCTTAGACACACTGAAAAAACGAAAAGGATCAATTATCAAACTTCTACTTTGAGAGATATTTGCAACGAATGCCAAAAATTTGTGCAGCAGTAATCAAGGCTAAAGGAGGATATTTTGACGAGAGCAAATCATAAAATGCATCTTTTTTCTTTTTGTCATAATAAACTTTCTGATAAAAAATAATAATGTCTCAGTTTTTAACTATGTATAATATTTTTTATTATTTAAAGTAAAAATCAACTTATTTTGGGGCCAATTTAAAAATTAGGCGGGGATTTCTCAAACTGTAGTGTATGTAGCAGCAATATTCAAAGCACACATACGTTCGTTTATTTCAAACTGAATTTAGATTTTTTTCCTACAAATGACTTCCTATGAATATCGTTCATATTGACAAATATGTCAACACAAAAATTATTACCAGCAATATAAACTTTAAAGAATCTTGTCGGCATTAAATAACCCATTGAGGTGTCGATATGCCGTAAAACAAATCAAACCAAACCAAACTTAGTGGCTTTCCTGTCATACTTGTGGAACTCCCTTCCGGCTCCATGCTTTCCAGCCAACTTTAATCTGCAAAAATTTAAATGCAATGTCAATCGCTATCTACTGTCCTCCTGATTACTTTTCTCTTCCCACTCATTATTAATGTTTCTGTTCCTAATTCTTCACACCCTATAAACCCTTTGTGACTTAGTGGCTTTATTGCCTTACTTGTGGAACTCTCTACCGGCTCCATGCTTTCCAACCAACTTTAATCTGCAAAAATTTAAATACAATGTCAATCGCTATCTACTGTCCTCCTGATTACGCTTTTCTCTTCCCACTCATTATTAATGTTTCTGTTCCTAATTCTTCCACACCCTGTAACCCCCTTGTGACTTAGTGGCTTTATTGCCTTACTTGTGGAACTCTCTACCGGCTCCATGCTTTCCAACCAACTTTAATCTGCAAAATTTAAATACAATTCAATCTTGCTATCTACTGTTCTCTGATTATCTCATCTCTTCCAGCTCATTATTAATGTTTACTGTTCTAATTCTTCCACACTGTGTAATCCTTTGTGTTTTAGAGGCTTTACTACCTTGCTTGAAGGTACAAATGATATATATATATATATATATATATATATATATATATATATATATATATATATATATATATATATATATATATATATATATATATATACATATATATATATATATATATATATATATATATATATATATATATATATATATATATATATATATATATATATATATATATATATATATATATATATATATATATATATATATATATATATATTATGTAATTTCTTTGTAATAAGAACGGTTATGGGGTCAGCGTATATGACGGTTCCGTATAGGAAAAGGTTCGAATCCTGTCAAAAACGAAAATTTTCTATGAAAATTTCTCGGGAAATTCAGGCCGGTAAATGTTATTTAATACTGTTTATCATAAACAGAGCATCTGCTTAAATACTTGTATCTATAAAATAACAACGTTAAACATAAAAAATATGTCTTTAATATATAATATATATATATATATATATATATATATATATATATATATATATATATAAATTAACTGATTTAAAATATGGTTTTTCGCTACAGTTCTAACCATGTTTTTTAAAATGGAAGCTAAAAGCTTCGAATTTTAGACTCAAAATTTACTTGAGGATGAAATGGAACTAATGTTTTTAATTTAATTTAATTACAAAATTAAATTCGAAGCGTTTAGCTTCCATTTTTGAAACATGGTTAGAACTGTGTAGCGAAAAAAAATATTTTAAATCAGTTAATTTATAATATTAATGCTCTGTAAATTTACATTTAGCTATGTTTTGTAGAAATAAAAATATCTATAAGAACACCGGATTTTATATCTTACTGTTCTTTCTATATATATATATATATATATATATATATATATATATATATATATATGTGTGTGTGTGTGTGTGTGTGTGTGTGTAGAAAAATAGGAACGAACGCGTTAGGTGAATAATCCATGGTTCTTTAGTATTTTTGTTTTTATTTTTAAAAAACAGTGCTCCATCCAGAAGTCGAGCTTAGATTATAATTATTTTTAAAAAAATATGATTCCTTCGCTACATAATTGTTCTCATGTTTCAAAAACGAGAGCCGAAACCATCAATCCTGAATTTTCCCTTGGCGATGAAACAGGGCTTGTTACTTTAATTCAATTTAATTTTAATAATTATATTGATGGTTTCGGCTCTTGTTTTTGAAACATGAGAACTCTTATGTAGCGAAGTAATCATATTTAAATAATATATATATTTCTCAATATGCAATATAGTGAAATTTTCATAAAAGTGGTGTCGGAAAATCGTTTAAAGGTTCAGAAAGGGCAAAATTAATAAACAGTCGTTTTTTTAATAATCTTTTTATTTGCGAAAATCTCCCCCCCCCGCCAAAATAAAAAAAGAATTATATTTCTTTATAACGAAATTCTATTAGAATCGTGAGTGAAATATTGCTCTGTGGTAGGCGGATATTCTGAAACTTTTCTCGTCGTTTGGCAGACATGTTATTATTTTTTATTAAATGATTCCTAGTTCTTTATTTCTTTACCCCCCTCCATTCCATCTTTTCCTTCTTCGATACCATTTTCCTCTCTTCAGAACACAGACATTCTTCCATCTATGAAGTCATTTAAACATTTCGATATCACAAAATTCCTTCTCTATCGTATTTCCTATCAGCCATGTTTTCTCACGGCCCAATAGTCAAGACCAGATCCAAATCCGATGTGACTATCTAATTATCGCTATGGTTGACGAGCCGTACTGCCGTCAGTTGGCGCGAAAATGTAATGCAAGAAACGTACAATCATCTCCTTTGCTCGAGAATCCGCCCCACCATCCGGGTCTTTCTCTCCTTTTCACTTTTTGGTGATGGTGGTGACGATAGGGGATTCTTTCTTTTATTTTTTTATTTTTTTTAAAATCTTTATTCTGTTCGATTTTATTTTCCTACATCTTCTCGACAAGACGAGATTTCTTGACGAGAACATCTGGCCTAGAACTTGTTTTTTTTTGTTTTTTTTTATACTAACGAGACATTGTGACCAATCAAAGTTTTTCGGTATCTTCTTTCGTTCTGATGACCCCTGCCACACATATCAGCCCCAATATATATTTATCTGAAGCCTCGACGCGAACATTATACACCGATTTGTTTCATATATCGTTCTTGACTTTTTCCAATTGTTCACCTACTACATGGACCAAGAGCCATTCAGGGTAGAGTGTTAATAAAGAGGCTGTTTCAGTAAATTGATATTATGAAAGATAACCGTTGGCCCTAAACTCGGAGAGGTTAAGAATAATTGGGGAAGCACCCCCTTGGGAGTTTCATCCATGGTGTAGCGATTTTTTTTTTTAAATCAAGTTCACGCCCGGCGAGGCAGTAAAGTCACTAAGACACAAAGGGTTTACAGGGTGGAGAAGAATTGGGAACAGAAACATTAATAATGAGCGGGAAGAGAGGACAGTAGATTGATATTTCATTTAAATTTTTTCAGAATAAAAATGGCCGGAAAACATGGAGCCACAAGCGATATATATATATATATATATATATATATATATATATGCAAATTAATTAATTGAAATCTCATGTCCTGGAGGGACACGGCACAAGTGTAATCAGGAGAACCGTAGATAGCGATTGACATTGCATTTAAATTTTTATGTATTTTTTAGCGCATTAAAAAATTTGGCAGTTAATGTTTTAAGCAGGGTACGATAAGTTGCTCATATCGTATTTTTTTTCTTCTTTTTCTAACACGCGTACTGTGGCGTATTCGAAATATTATATATTTCTTGTTCTCTAATGTCTTTTTTAAAAGTGACTTTATCTGAAGGTGATTTAAAAGAAAATAAAAAGTGCGCGCAAAATAAATGTAAACAAACTACGGAGATCTTTTATGTATACGAAGAAAGATTATGCCGAGTTAAGTACCCGAATAATGATAAAATAATTTGATTATTTCTAAATTTTTATGATTTTTACGTACATACGACGCTGAATGTAAAAGACCGAAGGTCAAAAATTAGCCTAAAGTGCGTCTAAAGGAAGACTTCCAGGCTAGTAATAAATAAATTGATAAATTAGAAGCATGTCTATCAATGCAGAAAACGTTTTTAATTATGAGTGCAATGGCTGAATAGCTATGAACAGAAACAGAAACAGAACCAAAATGGTAACTTCCGTCAAATTTTGATCGCGGTGATTATTTTCCAGACTACAACCTCTTTCTCCACAGACGAAAAATCGAAAGCCCGTTTCTATTCTATCGCTATTTCCGCGGAAAATATTCTGCAAGAATATATTTGTTATTTTCACCCGGCCTCAACTTAAGAGCTGGGATCAACATTGACATGCACACTAGGATAAACGAAATAAATTTAATTCATATTTCATTAGTAAGGAAGAAGTTCCATTTCAACAGCTTATTCCTTCTGCTTTTCAGAATAGGCTCCCGAGTGGAAGCTCCCATGATTGCTACATTCTTAATATCTTTAAGTTTCGGGTTAAATGTTATCTATTTTCAAGAAACTCATTCAGTAACACTCTATCTTGAATGGCTCTTCATCTCTATACTATGAGACCAATTAAAATCAAATTCAAATGTTATTGAATGTAAATGGTGCTCAGAAAATATAGCCTTATGTCAGATTAAGTTAAAATTATGTGATTTATAAGAAAAAGTGCTTCAATGTATAAAGTGATACTTATTATTTCATGTGTCTTTTTAATGACAATTTTCCAGCTGGAATATTCTGACGATAAACTAGGGACATTTCCAAAGAAAGAAATACATTTTAATTAAATTATTCCACCCGAGAAAGTCAATGAAGCAACGAATACTGAAGGAATCCCATTATAAACAAACCTGAATTTACATCCAAAATTATGGAATATAGCATTTCATGGGAGGACATTCAAACCATGAATATCTTTTGAGGAGGAACAATCAGAAAAAAAGAAAGAAAAAGATGAAAGTTAGTAAAAGGATGAGGGAAAAGTGTGCAGCCTTTTCTGATAAAGATTTCTAATACAGAATTTCAAACTTATTTGCTCAGGCAAAGATTTTTACAATTCTTTACAGTGAAAAGCAATTGAAATGAAGATGAAAGAAATCCTAGTGAAAAATGAAGAATGCTTGACAATGCTTGATCTAATGAAAATTGCAGATAATATTACTACTACTAATACTACTAGTTGAAATAAAGCAATTGGAATGAAGATGAAAGAAATCCTAGTGAAAAATGAAGAATACTTGACAATGCTTGATCTAATGAAAATTGCAGATAATATTACTACTACGAATACTACTAGTGGAAATAAAGCAATTGAAATGAAGATGAAAGAAATCCTAGTGAAAAATGAAGAATGCTTGACAATGCTTGATCTAATCGAAATTGCAGATAATATTACTACTACTACTACTAATACTACTAGTGGAAATAAAGCAATTGGAATGAAGATGAAAGAAATCCTAGTGAAAAATGAAGACTGCTTGACAATGCTTGATCTAATGAAAATTGAAGATAATATTACTACTACTAATACTACTAGTGGGAATAAAGCAATTGAAATGAAGATGAAAGAAATCCTAGTGAAAAATGAAGACTGCTTGACAATGCTTGATCTAATGAAAATTGCAGATAATATTACTACTACTAATACTACTAGTGGAAATAAAGCAATTGAAATGAAGATGAAAGAAATCCTAGTGAAAAATGAAGAATACTTGACAATGCTTGATCTAATGAAAATTGCAGATAATATTACTACTACTACAACTACTAGTGGAAATAAAGCAATTGGAATGAAGATGAAAGAAATCCTAGTGAAAAATGAAGACTGCTTGACAATGCTTGATCTAATGAAAATTGAAGATAATATTACTACTACTAATACTACTAGTGGAAATAAAGCAATTGAAATGAAGATGAAAGAAATCCTAGTGAAAAATGAAGAATACTTGACAATGCTTGATCTAATGAAAATTGCAGATAATATTACTACTACAACTACTAGTGGAAATAAAGCAATTGGAATGAAGATGAAAGAAATCCTAGTGAAAAATGAAGAATGCTTGATCTAATGAAAATTGCAGATAATATTGCTACTACTAATACTACTAGTGGAAATAAAGCAATTGGAATGAAGATGAAAGAAATCCTAGAGAAAAATGAAGAATGCTTTATAATGCTTGATCTAATGAAAATTGCAGATAATATTACTACTACTAATACTACTAGTGGAAATAAAGCAATTGGAATGAAGATGAAAGAAATCCTAGTGAAAAATGAAGACTGCTTGACAATGCTTGATCTAATGAAAATTGCAGATAATATTACTACTACTAATACTACTAGTGGAAATAAAGCAATTGAAATGAAGATGAAAGAAATCCTAGTGAAAAATGAAGAATGCTTGACAATGCTTGATCTAATGAAAATTGCAGATAATATTACTACTACTACAACTACTAGTGGAAATAAAGCAATTGAAATGAAGATGAAAAAAATCCTAATGAAAAATGAAGAATGCTTGACAATGCTTGATCTAATGAAAATTGCAGATAATACTACTACTAATACTACTAGTGAAATAAAGCAATTGAAATGAAGATGAAAGAAATCCTAGTGAAAATGAAGAATACTTGACAATATTTTGATCTAATGAAAATTGCAGATAATATTACTACTACTACAACTACTAGTGGAAATAAAACAATTGGAATGAAGATGAAAAGAAATCTAGTGAAAAATGAAGAATGCTTGACAATACTTGATCTAATGAAAATTGCAGATAATATTACTACTACTAATACTACTAGTGGAAATAAAAGCAATTGGAATGAAGATGAAAGAAATCCTAGTGAAAAATGAAGAATGCTTGACAATGCTTGATCTAATGAAAATTGCAGATAATATTACTACTACTAATACTACTAGTGAAATAAAGCAATTGAAATGAAGATGAAAGAAATCCTAGTGAAAAAAATGAAGAATGCTTGACAATGCTTGATCTAATCAAAATTGCAGATAATATTACTACTACTAATACTACTAGTGGAAATAAAGCAATTGAAATGAAGATGAAAATCCTAGTGAAAAATGAAAATACTTGACAATGCTTGATCTAATGAAAATTGCAGATAATATTACTACTACTAATACTACTAGTGGAAATAAAAGCAATTGAAATGAAGATGAAAGAAAATCTAGTGAAAAATGAAGAATGCTTGACAATGCTTGATCTAATGAAAATTGCAGATAATATTACTACTACTAATACTACTAGTGGAAATAAAGCAATTGGAATGAAGATGAAAGAAATCCTAGTGAAAAATGAAGAATGCTTGACAATGCTTGATCAAATGAAAATTGCAGATAATATTACTACTACTAATAACTACTAGTGGAAATAAAGCAATTGAAATGAAGATGAAAAGAAATCCTAGTGAAAAATGACTTGACAATGCTTGATCTAATGAAAATTGCAGATAATATTACTACTACTAATACTACTAGTGGAAATAAAGCAATTGGAATGAAGATGAAAGAAATCTTGAAAAATGAAGAATGCTTTATAATGCTTGATCTAATGAAAATTGCAGATAATATTACTACTACTAATACTACTAGTGGAAATAAAGCAATTGGAATGAAGATGAAAAAATCCTAGAAAAAATGAAGAATGCTTTATAATGCTTGATCTAATGAAAATTGCAGATAATATTACTACTACTAATACTACTAGTGGAAATAAAGCAATTGGAATGAAGATGAAAGAAATCCTAGTGAAAAATGAAGACTGCTTGACAATGCTTGATCTAATGAAAATTGCAGATAATATTACTACTACTAATACTACTAGTGGAAATAAAGCAATTGAAATGAAGATGAAAAAATCCTAGTGAAAAATGAAGAATGCTTGACAATGCTTGATCTAATGAAAATTGCAGATAATATTACTACTACTAATACTACTAGTGGAAATAAAGCAATTGAAATGAAGATGAAAAAATCCTAGTGAAAAAATGAAGAATGCTTGACAATGCTTGATCTAATGAAAATTGCAGATAATATTACTACTACTAATACTACTAGTGGAAATAAAGCAATTGAAATGAAAATGAAAGAAATCCTATTGAAAAAATGAAGAATGCTTTATAATGCTTGATCTAATGAAAATTGCAGATAATATTACTACTACTAATACTACTAGTGGAAATAAAGCAATTGGAATGAAGATGAAAGAAATCCTAGTGAAAAAATGAAAATGAAGAATGCTTGATCTAATGAAAATTGCAGATAATATTACTACTACTAATACTACTAGTGGAAATAAAGCAATTGGAATGAAAATGAAAGAAATCCTATTGAAAAATGAAGAATGCTTTATAATGCTTGATCTAATGAAAATTGGAGATAATATTACTACTACTAATACTACTAGTGGAAATAAAGCAATTGAAATGAAGATGAAAGAAATCCTAGTGAAAAATGAAGAATGCTTGACAATGCTTGATCTAATGAAAATTGCAGATAATATTACTACTACTACTAATACTACTAGTGGAAATAAAAAGCAATTGAAATGAAGATGAAAGAAATCCTAGTGAAAAATGAAGAATGCTTGACAATGCTTGATCTAATGAAAATTGCAGATAATATTACTACTACTACAACTACTAGTGGAAATAAAGCAATTGAAATGAAGATGAAAAGAAATCCTAGTGAAAAAATGAAGAATTCTTGACAATGCTTGATCTAATGAAAATTGCAGATAATATTACTACTACTAATACTACTAGTGGAAATAAAGCAATTGAAATGAAGATGAAAGAAATCCTAGTGAAAAATGAAGAATGCTTGACAATGCTTGATCTAATGAAAATTGCAGATAATATTACTACTACTAATACTACTAGTGGGAATAAAGCAACTGAAATGAAGATGAAAGAAATCCTAGTGAAAAAATGAAGAATGCTTTACAATGCTTGATCTAATGAAAATTGGAGATAATATTACTACTACTAATACTACTAGTGGAAATAAAGCAATTGGAATGAAAATGAAAGAAATCCTATTGAAAAATGAAGAATGCTTTATAATGCTTGATCTAATGAAAATTGGAGATAATATTACTACTACTAATACTACTAGTGGAAATAAAGCAATTGGAATGAAAATGAAAGAAATCCTATTGAAAAATGAAGAATGCTTTATAATGCTTGATCTAATGAAAATTGGAGATAATATTACTACTACTAATACTACTAGTGGAAATAAAGCAATTGGAATGAAAATGAAAAAATCCTATTGAAAAAATGAAGAATGCTTTATAATGCTTGATCTAATGAAAATTGGAGATAATATTACTACTACTAATACTACTAGTGGAAATAAAGCAATTGAAATGAAGATGAAAGAAATCCTAGTGAAAAATGAAGAATGCTTGACAATGCTTGATCTAATGAAAATTGCAGATAATATTACTACTACTACTAATACTACTAGTGGAAATAAAGCAATTGGAATGAAGATGAAAAGAAATCCTAGTGAAAAATGAAGAATGCTTGACAATGCTTGATCTAATGAAAATTGCAGATAATATTACTACTACTAATACTACTAGTGGAAATAAAGCAATTGAAATGAAAATGAAAGAAATCCTAGTGAAAAATGAAGAATGCTTGACAATGCTTGATCTAATGAAAATTGTAGATAATATTACTACTACTACTAATACTACTAGTGGAAATAAAGCAATTGGAATGAAGATGAAAGAAAATCTAGTGAAAAATGAAGAATGCTTGACAATGCTTGATCTAATGAAAATTGCAGATAATATTACTACTACTAATACTACTAGTGGAAATAAAGCAATTGAAATGAAAATGAAAGAAATCCTAGTGAAAAAATGAAGAATGCTTGACAATGCTTGATCTAATGAAAATTGTAGATAATAATACTACTACTACTAATACTACTAGTGGAAATAAAGCAATTGAAATGAAGATGAAAGAAATCCTAGAGAAAAATGAAGAATGCTTGACAATACTTGATCTAATGAAAATGCAGATAATATTACTACTACTAATACTACTAGTGGAAATAAAGCAATTGAAATGAAGATGAAAGAAATCCTAGTGAAAAAATGAAAGAATGCTTGACAATGCTTGATCTAATGAAAATTGCAGATAATATTACTACTACTAATACTACTAGTGGAAATAAAGCAATTGAAATGAAGATGAAAGAAATCCTAGTGAAAAATGAAGAATGCTTGACAATGCTTGATCTAATGAAAATTGCAGATAATATTACTACTAACTAATACTACTAGTGGAAATAAAGCAATTGGAATGAAGATGAAAGAAATCCTAGAGAAAATGAAGAATGCTTTATAATGCTTGATCTAATGAAAATTGCAGATAATATACTACTACTACTAATACTACTAGTGGAAATAAAGCAATTGAAATGAAGATGAAAAAATCTAGTGAAAATGAAGAATGCTTGACAATGCTTGATCTAATGAAAATTGCAGATAATATTACTACTACTAATACTACTAGTGGAAATAAAGCAATTGAAATGAAGATGAAAGAAATCCTAGTGAAAAATGAAGAATGCTTGACAATGCTTGATCTAATGAAAATTGCAGATAATATTACTACTACTAATACTACTAGTGGAAATAAAGCAACTGAAATGAAGATGAAAGAAATCCTAGAAAAAATGAAGAATGCTTGACAATGCTTTTGATCTAATGAAAATTTCAGATAATATTACTACTACTAATACTACTAGTGGAAATAAAGCAATTGAAATGAAAATGAAAGAAATCCTAGTGAAAAATGAAGAATGCTTGACAATGTTTGATATAATGAAAATTGCAGATATTACTACTACTACTAATACTACTAGTGGAAATAAAGCAATTGGAATGAAAAATGAAAGAAATCCTAGAGAAAATGAAGAATGCTTTATAATGCTTGATCTAATGAAAATTTAGATAATATTACTACTACTACTAATACTACTAGTGGAAATAAAGCAATTGGAATGAAGATGAAAGAAATCCTAGTGAAAAATGAAGAATGCTTTATAATGCTTGATCTAATGAAAATTTCAGATAATTACTACTACTACTAATACTACTAGTGGAAATAAAGCAATTGGAATGAAGATAAAAGAAATCCTAGTGAAAATGAAGAATGCTTGACAATGCTTGATCTAATGAAAATTGGAGATAATATTACTACTACTAATACTACTAGTGGAAATAAAGCAATTGAAATGAAGATGAAAAGAAATCCTTGTGAAAATGAAGAATGCTTGACAATGCTTGATCTAATGAAAATTGCAGATAATATTACTACTACTAATACTACTAGTGGAAATAAAGCAATTGGAATGAAGATGAAAAGAAATCCTAGTGAAAAAATGAAGAATGCTTGACAATGCTTGATCTAATGAAAATTTCAGATAATATTACTACTACTAATACTACTAGTGGAAATAAAAGCAATTGGAATGAAGATGAAAAGAAATCCTAGTGAAAAATGAAGAATGCTTGATAATGTTTGATCTAATAAAAAATTGCAGATAATATTATTACTACTACTACTACTACTAGTGGAAATAAAGCAATTGGAATGAAGATGAAAAGAAATCCTAGTGAAAATGAAGAATGCTTGACAATGCTTGATCTAATGAAAATTGAGAGATAATATTACTACTACTAATACTACTAGTGGGAAATAAAGCAATTGAAATGAAGATGAAAAGAAATCCTAGTGAAAAAATGAAGAATGCTTTACAATGCTTGATCTAATGAAATTGCAGATAATATTACTAATACTACTAATACTACTAGTGGAAATAAAAGCAATTGGAATGAAGATAAAAAAAATCCTAGTGAAAAATGAAGACTGCTTGACAATGCTTGATCTAATGAAAATTGCAGATAATATTACTACTACTAATACTACTAGTGGGAATAAAGCAATTGAAATGAAGATGAAAGAAATCCTGGTGAAAAATGAAGAATGCTTGACAATGCTTGATCTAATGAAAAATGCAGATAATATTACTACTACTAATACTACTAGTGGAAATAAAGCAATTGGAATGAAGATGAAAGAAATCCTAGTGAAAAATGAAGAATACTTGACAATGCTTGATCTAATGAGAATTTCATTAATATTACTACTACTAATACTACTAGTGGAAATAAAGCAATTGGAATGAAGATGAAAGAAATCCTAGTGAAAAATGAAGGATGCTTGACAATGCTTGATCTAATCGAAATTGCAGATAATATTACTACTAATACTACTACTACTACTAGTGGAAATAAAGCAATTGGAATGAAGATAAAAGAAATCCTAGTGAAAAATGAAGACTGCTTGACAATGCATGATCTAATGAAAATTGGAGATAATATTACTACTACTAATACTACTAGTGGGAATAAAGCAATTGAAATGAAGATGAAAGAAATCCTGGTGAAAAATGAAGAATGCTTGACAATGCTTGATCTAATGAAAATTGCAGATAATATTACTACTACTAATACTACTAGTGGAAATAAAGCAATTGAAATGAAGATGAAAGAAATCCTAGTGAAAAATGAAGAATTCTTGACAATGCTTGATCTAATGAAAATTGCAGATAATATTACTACTACTAATACTACTAGTGGAAATAAAGCAATTGGAATGAAGATGAAAGAAATCCTAGTGAAAAATGAAGAATTCTTGACAATGCTTGATCTAATGAAAATTGCAGATAATATTACTACTACTAATACTACTAGTGGAAATAAAGCAATTGAAATGAAGATGAAAGAAATCCTAGTGAAAAATGAAGAATGCTTGACAATGCTTGATCTAATCGAAATTGCAGATAATATTACTACTACTAATACTACTAGTAGAAATAAAGCAATTGAAATGAAGATGAAAGAAATCCTAGTGAAGAATGAAGAATGCTTGACAATGCTTGATCTAATCGAAATTGCAGATAATATTACTACTACTACTACTACTACTACTACTAGTGGAAATAAAGCAATTGGAATGAAGATGAAAGAAATCCTAGTGAAAAATGAAGAATGCTTGACAATGCTTGATCTAATGAAAATTGCAGATAATATTACTACTACTAATACTACTAGTGGAAATAAAGCAATTGAAATGAAGATGAAAGAAATCCTAGTGAAAAATGAAGAATGCTTGACAATGCTTGATCTAATGAAAATTGCAGATAATATTACTACTACTAATACTACTAGTGGAAATAAAGCAATTGAAATGAAGATGAAAGAAATCCTAGTGAAAAATGAAGAATGCTTGACAATGCTTGATCGAATGAAAATTGCAGATAATATTACTACTACTAATACTACTAGTGGAAATAAAGCAATTGAAATGAAAATGAAAGAAATCCTAGTGAAAAATGAAGAATGCTTGACAATGCTTGATATAATGAAAATTGTAGATAATATTACTACTACTACTAATACTACTAGTGGAAATAAAGCAATTGGAATGAAGATGAAAGAAATCATAGTGAAAAATGAAGAATGCTTTATAATGCTTGATCTAATGAAAATTGGAGATAATATTACTACTACTAATACTACTAGTGGAAATAAAGCAATTGGAATGAAGATGAAAGAAATCATAGTGAAAAATGAAGAATGCTTTATAATGCTTGATCTAATGAAAATTGCAGATAATATTACTACTACTAATACTACTAGTGGAAATAAAGCAATTGAATGAGAAGAAAAAAAGAAATCCTAGTGAAAATGAAGAATGCTTGACAATGCTTGATCTAATGAAAATTGCAGATAATATTACTACTAATACTACTAGTGGAAATAAAGCAATTGAAATGAAGATGAAAGAAATTCTAGTGAAAATGAAGAATGCTTGACAATGCTTGATCTAATCGAAATTGCAGATAATATTACTACTAATACTACTACTACTACTAGTGGAAATAAAAGCAATTGAATGAAGATAAAAAAAAGAAATCCCTAGTGAAAAATGAAGAATGCTTGACAATGCATGATCTAATGAAAATTGAGATAATATTACTACTACTAATACTACTAGTGGGAATAAAGCAATTGAAATGAAGATGAAAGAAATCTAGTGAAAATGAAGAATACTTGACAATGCTTGATCTAATGAAAATTGCAGATAATATTACTACTACTAATACTACTAGTGGAAATAAAGCAATTGGAATGAAGATGAAAGAAACCTAGTGAAAAATGAAGAATGCTTGACAATGCTTGATCTATAGAAAAAATTGCAGATAATATTACTACTACTACTACTACTAATACTACTAGTGGAAATAAAGTAATTAAAATGAAGATGAAAGAAATCCTAGTGAAAAATGAAGAATGCTTGACAATGCTTGATCTAATGAAAATTGCAGATAATATTACTACTACTAATACTACTAGTGGAAATAAAGCAATTGAATGAAGATGAAAGAAATCCTAGTGAAAATGAAGAATGCTTGACAATGCTTGATCTAATGAAAATTGCAGATAATATTACTACTACTAATACTACTAGTGGAAATAAAAGCAATTGGAATGAAGATGAAAGAAATCCTAGTGAAAAAATGAAGAATGCTTGACAATGCTTGATCTAATGAAAATTGCAGATAATATTACTACTACTAATACTACTAGTGTGGAAATAAAGCAATTGGAATGAAGATAAAAAGAAATCATAGTGAAAAAATGAAGAAATTGACAATGCATGATCTAATGAAATTGAGATAATATTACTACTACTAATACTACTAGTGGAATAAAAGCAATTGAAATGAAGATCCCTAGTGAAAAATGAAGACTTGCTTGACAATGCATGATCTAATGAAAATTGAGATAATATTACTACTACTAATACTACTAGTAGAATAAAGCAATTGAAATGAAGATGAAAGAAACCTAGTGAAAAAATGAAGAATGCTTGACAATGCTTGATCTAATGAAAAATGCAGATAATATTACTACTACTAATACTACTAGTGGAAATAAAGCAATTGAAATGAAGATGAAAGAAATCCTAGTGAAAAATGAAGAATACTTGACAATGCTTGATCTAATGAGAATTTCATTAATATTACTACTACTAATACTACTAGTGGAAATAAAGCAATTGGAATGAAGATGAAAGAAATCCTAGTGAAAAATGAAGAATGCTTGACAATGCTTGATCTAATCGAAATTGCAGATAATATTACTACTAATACTACTACTACTACTAGTGGAAATAAAGCAATTGGAATGAAGATAAAAGAAATCCTAGTGAAAAATGAAGAATGTTTGACAATGCTTGATCTAATGAAATTGCAGATAATATTACTACTACTAATACTACTAGTGGAAAATAAAGCAATTGGAAATGAAGATGAAAGAAACCTAGTGAAAAAAATGAAGAATGCTTGACAATGCTTGATCTAATGAAAATCAGATAATATTACTACTACTAATACTACTAGTGGAAATAAAGCAATTGGAATGAAGATAAAAGAAATCCTAGTGAAAAAATGAAGAATGCTTGACAATGCTTGATCTAATGAAAATTGCAGATAATATTACTACTACTAATACTACTAGTGGAAATAAAGCAATTGGAATGAAGATAAAAAGAAAATCCTAGTGAAAAATGAAGAATTCTTGACAATGCTTGATCTAATGAAAATTGAAGATAATATTACTACTACTAATACTACTAGGAAATAAAGCAATTGAAATGAAAATGAAAAGAAATCCTAGTGAAAAAATGAAGAATGCTTGACAATGCTTGATATAATGTGAAAATTGTAGATAATATTACTACTACTAATACTACTACTACTAGTGGAAATAAAAGCAATTGAAATGAAGATGAAAGAAATCCTAGTGAAAAATGAAGAATGCTTGACAATGCTTGATCTAATGAAAATTGCAGATAATATTACTACTACTAATACTACTAGTGGAAATAAAGCAATTGGAATGAAGATGAAAGAAATCCTAGTGAAAAATGAAGAATACTTGACAATGCTTGATCTAATGAAAATTGCAGATAATATTACTACTACTAATACTACTAGTGGAAATAAAGCAATTGAAATGAAGATGAAAGAAATCCTAGTGAAAAATGAAGAATGCTTGACAATGCTTGAGCTAATGAAAATTGCAGATAATATTACTACTACTAATACTACTAGTGGAAATAAAGCAATTGAAATGAAGATGAAAGAATTCGTAGTGAAAAATGAAGAATTCTTGACAATGCTTGGTCTAATGAAAATTACAGATAATATTACTAATACTAATACTACTAGTGGAAATAAAGCAATTGGAATGAAGATGAAAGAAATCCTAGTGAAAAATGAAGAATGCTTGATAATGCTTGATGTAATGAAAATTTTGATAATATTACTACTAATAATACTACTAGTGAAATAAAGCAATTGAAATGAAGATGAAAGAAACCTAGAAAAAATGAAGAATGCTTTATAATGCTTGATCTAATGAAAATTTCAGATAATATTACTACTACTAATACTACTAGTGGAAATAAAGCAATTGGAATGAAGATGAAAGAAATCCTAGTGAAAAATGAAGAATGCTTGACAATGCTTGATCTAATCGAAATTGCAGATAATATTACTACTAATACTACTACTACTACTAGTGGAAATAAAGCAATTGGAATGAAGATGAAAGAAATCCTAGTGAAAATGAAGACTGCTTGACAATGTTTGATCTAATGAAAATTGCAGATAATATTACTACTACTAATACTACTAGTGGGAATAAAGCAATTGAAATGAAGATGAAAGAAACTAGTGAAAAAATGAAGAATACTTGACAATGCTTGATCTAATGAAAATACAGATAATATTACTACTACTAATACTACTAGTGGGAATAAAGCAATTGAAATGAAGATGAAAGAAATCCTAGTGAAAAATGAAGAATGCTTGACAATGCTTGATCTAATGAAAATTGCAGATAATATTACTACTACTAATACTACTAGTGGAAATAAAGCAATTGGAATGAAGATGAAAGAAATCCTAGTGAAAAATGAAGAATGCTTTATAATGCTTGATCTAATGAAAATTGCAGATAATATTACTACTACTAATACTACTAGTGGAAATAAAGCAATTGGAATGAAGATGAAAGAAATCCTAGAGAAAAATGAAGAATGCTTTATAATGATTGATCTAATGAAAATTGGAGATAATATTACTACTACTAATACTACTAGTGGAAATAAAGCAATTGGAATGAAGATGAAAGAAATCCTAGTGAAAAATGAAGAATGCTTGACAATGCTTGATCTAATCTAAATTGCAGATAATATTACTACTACTAATACTACTAGTGGGAATAAAGCAATTGAAATGAAGATGAAAGAAATCCTCGTGAAAAATGAAGAATGCTTGACAATGCTTGATCTAATGAAAATTGCAGATAATATTACTACTACTAATACTACTAGTGGAAATAAAGCAATTGGAATGAAGATGAAAGAAATTCTAATGAAAAATGAAGAATGCTTGCCAATGCTTGATCTAATCGAAATTTCAGATAATATTACTACTACTAATACTACTAGTGGAAATAAAGCAATTGGAATGAAGATGAAAGAAATCCTAGTGAAAAAGGAAGAATGCTTGACAATGCTTGATCTAATCGAAATTGCAGATAATATTACTACTACTAATACTACTAGTGGAAATAAAGCAATTGGAATGAAGATGAAAGAAATCCTAGTGAAAAAGGAAGAATGCTTGATCTAATGATAATTGCAGATAATATTACTACTACTAATACTACTAGTGGAAATAAAGCAATTGGAATGAAGATGAAAGAAATCCTAGTGAAAAAGGAAGAATGCTTGATCTAATGATAATTGCAGATAATATTACTACTACTAATACTACTAGTGAAATAAAGCAATTGAAATGAAGATGAAAAGAAATCCTAGTGAAAAAATGAAGAATGCTTGACAATGCTTGATCTAATGAAAATTGCAGATAATATTACTACTACTAATACTACTAGTGGAAATAAAGCAATTGGAATGAAGATGAAAGAAATCCTAGAGAAAAATGAAGAATGCTTTATAATGCTTGATCTAATGAAAATTGGAGATAATATTACTACTACTTATACTACTAGTGGAAATAAAGCAATTGGAATGAAGATGAAAGAAATCCTAGTGAAAAATGAAGAATTCTTGACAATGCTTGGTCTAATGAAAATTGGAGATAATATTACTACTACTAATACTACTAGTGGATATAAAGCAATTGGAATGAAGATGAAAGAAATCCTAGTGAAAAATGAAGAATACTTGACAATGCTTGATCTAATGAGAATTGCAGATAATATTACTACTACTAATACTACTAGTGGAAATAAAGCAATTGGAATGAAGATGAAAGAAATCCTAGAGAAAAATGAAGAATGCTTTATAATGCTTGATCTAATGAAAATTGGAGATAATATTACTACTACTTATACTACTAGTGGAAATAAAGCAATTGGAATGAAGATGAAAGAAATCCTAGTGAAAAATGAAGAATTCTTGACAATGCTTGGTCTAATGAAAATTGGAGATAATATTACTACTACTAATACTACTAGTGGAAATAAAGCAATTGAAATGAAGATGAAAGAATTCCTAGTGAAAAAATGAAGAATACTTGACAATGCTTGATCTAATGAAAATTACAGATAATATTTCTAATACTAATACTACTAGTGGAAATAAAGCAATTGAAATGAAAATGAAAGAAATCCTAGAGAAAAATGAAGAATGCTTTATAATGCTTGATCTAATAAAAATTGCAGATAATATTACTACTACTAATACTACTAGTGGAAATAAAGCAATTGAAATGAAGATGAAAGAAATCCTAGTGAAAAATGAAGAATTCTTGACAATGCTTGATCTAATGAAAATTGCAGATAATAATACTACTAATAATACTACTAGTGGAAATAAAGCAATTGGAATGAAGATGAAAGAAATCCTAGTGAAAAATGAAGAATGCTTGACAATGCTTGATCTAATGAAAATTGCAGATAATATTACTACTAATAATACTACTAGTGGAAATAAAGCAATTGGAATGAAGATGAAAGAAATCCTAGTGAAAAATGAAGAATACTTGACAATGCTTGATCTAATGAAAATTGCAGATAATATTACTACTACTAATACTACTAGTGGAAATAAAGCAATTGAAATGAAGATGAAAGAAATCCTAGTGAAAAATGAAGAATGCTTGACAATGCTTGATCTAATGAAAATTGCAGATAATATTACTACTAATAATACTACTAGTGGAAATAAAGCAATTGGAATGAAGATGAAAGAAACCTAGTGAAAAATGAAGAATACTTGACAATGCTTGATCTAATGAAAATTGCAGATAATATTACTACTACTAATACTACTAGTGGAAATAAAGCAATTAAAATGAAGATGAAAGAAATCCTAGTGAAAAATGAAGAATGCTTGACAATGCTTGATCTAATGAAAATTGCAAATAATATTACTACTACTAATACTACTAGTGGAAATAAAGCAATTGAAATGAAGATGAAAGAAATCCTAGTGAAAAATGACGAATGCTTGACAATGCTTGATCTAATGAAAATTGCAGATAATATTACTACTACTAATACTACTAGTGGAAATAAAGCAATTAAAAAGACGTATTGTTAATTTCTAGATGAATTTTGTAACTTCCTCATCAATAAAGAAAATCTTTCCAACTTCGTAAATCTTAAAGAATTCGATTTCTTGACTGTATTTCTTTCTGTTTGCGAAAATATTTCTGTTTTTGCCAAATCTATTGAAATTTATGCTTTACACAAGACCAATTGATGAGTCTGATGTCATCAGCTCTTGATGGGTTACCATAAATTATTTATATGCCGAAATCGAACTTCCCGTGGAAAAATACGGAACGAAGTATGGCAAATATTTTGAAGATTATTCGATTCTCTAAGACGAAAAAAATTCTTTGTTTCCAAATTTTGGTATTCTTGAGAATTTCGATCACTTCTAGGACAAAATTAAAAAAAAGAAATCTGCCTCGCGCATAATAATTGACTTTTCCTTGTAATATATTCACAAACTTGTCGAATTACAAAATCCACTGACCAAGACTGGTATAATGAATAGCAATTAGAAATCAAAGACCCGAGTTCGATTTCCAGCCGGGTTTTTTCATTCCCTAGAGCGCGAATACTCTTGAGAAATGTACGCATGACCTTCTCCCCCAGTCATAGGTTAAATAACTGGACACACATCTGGAGAAATTATTGATATCTAAAATAGAAATGTTAATGAAATATTCACTCGACAAAAATAATTATTCTAACAATTAAAAATATGTGTCAATTTAAAAAAATCATAAAGGGTTGATAATCCGTAAAAAAACAAATAATTCAATCAATCAACGATTCCTCTAATACTATACGAAAGAGATAATAAAGCAAATCAATTGATCGATTTATCAATTGATCGAGGTTATATTTTTTCTGGCAATCATTTATGTATGGATCGATATTTCTGCTTAGGAAAAAGGACTTACGTGTCTACTTCAAATACGTGTCATTCTCCTGCCGAAGGATCAGAGTGTAGTATCAGTTTCACTATCCAATATTCCTGCCATAGGCCTTCGTCTCACGATTGAGAAGGAATTGGACTATGTTGGAGATGTAGGGTTATTGGTAGGGGGGTTAGTCAAATATTATTACCGCTTCCTCTTTAATTCCAACAGATTTAATAAAAAAGTACAAAACATTTAACTATTCCTTCTTACCTCAAAATCGTCATACCTGCTTTCTTAGACACAGACGAGGTCGGATCAAAGAAATAAGCGGGTCTGGTGCTATAAAAAGAACAAAATTGAAACAGACGCCATTTCACAGATGAACCAATGGCTTCTGTTAATTATTTATACCAACGGCTTCTTATACTTCATACTTCTCCAATTCACTCTTGCTTGGTCATGTGTGACGTCATGAGATGCGGTGCGATTTTCGCTTCTAGCGTCTTATATGCACGTGTTTATCGTTGCTTAGAAATCATCTATGTAAACAATGACAGACAATCACCACTGTCTTGTCCGTATATTGCTTAATATGTTGTAACTGTCATCTTTGATAATGGCTTATGTAAGCCGAAAGCTTAGATTGTATTAAAAAATATGGATCAATATTGTGAATTTCTTTCTTCGTTTAATGATAATGTTATTAAACTTATCAGACGTTATGAAAAGAATTTACATAAAATAAATAGACAACACTTGTCTATATTATTTAATGAAACGTGTATGAATGAAAAGATGTTGCCTAAATACCCACAATATATATATATATATATATATATATATATATTATGAAATGGATAAAGTCAGACAATTATTTAAACATATACAATCGACTCTCCCGTCGAGATTCGACGTATGAGGGTCAAGCAGATCAGTTTCCAGGAAACCGACAGCCCGACACCTGAACATGAGATTTGATTATAGTGGTGAAGACCTCGTGCAGGACCATCCACACTTTTTGAAGGGACGAATACAGAGACCTGGTGCACCGAATGCCACAAGGTTCCCAAACGACCCTCCGCAGGTTTTGAATTCAGAGTTGTCCTTCTCCTAGACCAGTTGCCATCCAAGGCTATAGAACCCAGTTTGTCCTGCTATTTTACCCATAGCTGGAGGGAGAGGAAGAGGATTCATACCTCTCCCAAGGGTATTAGCACGTAAGTGAATGTAATGGATTCGACTGGAATTCGAACTCGGCTCTGCGATTCCTCAATCCAAGCCGCTATCCATTACTCCACCGTGCCTCCTAACATACATATATATATGCTTAGATTGGATTAAAAAATATGGCACTCCCCATATTATATATATATAGTGTGGTTGAAAAGTAACTCCCTATTTTATGTATAAGTGGCCAGCCAGGAATCCTAACTTAACATCCTGTGACCTTTTTTCTTTGGCGTTGATTGAAGGAGCAAGTCTATTTTAGCAAACCAATACTTTGGAAGAATTTGAAGGGCGGATACATGAAGTTATGTCTTCCATATCATAAGAATTCCTGGTGAAATCAGTTAACATGATTCCTGTGCAACCCAGGAAGCTAGCAGCGAAATCTGGTACCCATATTGAATTTGAAATAAAACCTCATACTAAACGCTTTCCTCTCATATCGTAAATTCTTGTAAAAATTATAGTTAATAAATAAATTATAAGTAATTAAAAATTAGGGGTTACTTTTCAGTTAACATATATATATACTTAGACATTTAAAACAACATGCCTGGCCGCTACACAATTCCGGAAAATCCTTATTGAACTATACTTAAACATGAAAAGAATAAACAAAAACTCAAAATTCTTGGAGCTATTTACATAAAACAGTTGAAACCTAACCTGAACAAAATAAACTATGAAATCTCCACAAATATACTTAAATGTCTATAATTGGTAACAGAAGCCATTGGTTTATACCAACGGCTTCCCATACTTAATACTTCTCGTTTTTCACTCTCACGTGGTCATGTGTGACGTCATGAGCTGCGACGCGATTTTCGCTTCCGCGTCTCGTATATACGAGTTAGTCGTTGCTTTGGAATTTTTCATGCAACAAAAACAGACTATTGTTTACTTCGAGAGCTTACGACACTGTCGTCATCGCACTTTTGTAAGAACTAATTCGTCATAATGCGAACAACTAATTCGAACTGTCCTCCGTTTCTTACTAGAGAAACGTATAGTCTACGACACGGTCGGCACCACACACTTAACGCTAATCCCTTGTCCTTCA
>CAHIKZ030000766.1:572500-630000 GCA_903632075.3 Acanthosepion pharaonis
AGACGCTTCCAAGCCCACATCTTTGCTCACACGCTTGCTCCATGATACCCTTAGCATCCTTCTGTAAAAGCACAGCACATCTCCATCTTCGAGGAGACCGTCCAACATTTGCTGCCGTAAAGAAGCTAGAGTGAAGTAACCGCTTTTTAGGAGTCACAGTTGCGAGCACGTAGACTCAGAAGGAAGTCATACTTCAATACTGAATTTCCCAGATTGTATATATATTATCATTTTCTACTAACCGCATTTCTGGATATATATATATATAAAGTTTCAAATTAAAAAATAATAATGTTTTATTTTATGAAAGTATTTATTTATTTATATATATATTTGATATTTCAAATTGTCCTCAATCTTTCATCAGAAATAACTGTTTGTTACAAATAAATTAAAATTACTGTTTGTTAGCAAGTAGCGTCCTTCGCGAGACGCGGACGTCACGTGATATGGAACGTCACTGTTCGGATATTCCTAACTTAAATCTAACTGTCATAAATATTTTAAATGTTGTTTATGAAAAAAAATTTTTTTTAAATATAACTATATCTAAAAAAATTGCTTAACTATTGAAATATTTATAAAGATTTAATACACCCAAGTCCCTATTTAACCCTAGTTTATGTGTATTTAATTTTAAAATCCAATATGTTTCTTTTTTCTGCGTGTGTATGTGGAACTAAAATCGGAATCTATCAATAAACATTTGCAGTTTTCTAATGTGTGTCCTGATTGATTGAAGTGCTTAGCTATATATATATATATATATATATATATACAGCACGTGTTGACCCAAGTTGAACGATTTTGGGAAGCTTCGATTGTCATCGTTACTGAGGGTTTGAGCGTACTCGCCTTGTTCAGACTGTTGATCAGACCAGATAATGTGGGTCCCTAAAAGAACTAAAGTCCACTCAACATAGTTGGCTCATAAACAACAGGTCGGTTCTATGGGAGATGAAAAAATGCTTCAACAGGTATCTGCAATATGAATTGTCTAGGCGCCCTAGTAGATAAGCAAACACGGATTAGAACAACCAAAAAACATATATATATATATATATATATATATATATATATATATTCTGTGTGTAGTTAGGCAGCATTTTTTCATTGATATATGTTTCATTAAATAATATAGACAAGTGTTGTCTATTTATTTTATGTAAATTCTTTTCATATCGTCTGATAAGCTTAATAACATTATCATTAAACGAAGAAAGAAAATCACAATATTGATACATATTTTTTTAATCCAATCTTAGCTTTCCGCTTACGTAAGCCATTCTCAAAGATAATAATAATATCAATTACTGTACAATATATTAAGCAATACACGGACAAGAATATGATGATAGTCTGTTTCTGTTTACAGGGATGATTTCCAAGCAACGATAAACACGTGCATATAAGACGCTGGAAGCGAAAATCGCGTCGCAGCTCGTGACGTCACACATGACCACGCGAGAGTGAATTCGAGAAGTATTAAGTATGGGAAGCCGTTGGCTTCTGTTATCAATTATAGACATTTAAGAATATTTGTGGAGATTTCATAGTTTATTTTGTTCAGGTTAGGTTTCAACTGTTTTATGTATATAGCATCTAGAATTTTTAGTTTTTGTTTATTGTTTTCATGTTTAAGTATAGTTGTGTTAGTCGTTGCTTTGAAATTTTTCATGCAACAAAAACAGACTATCATTATTGTTTCGTCCGTGTATTGGTTGATATATTGAAAAGTAATTGTCATCTTTGATAATGGCTTATGTAAGCCGAAAGCTTAGATTGGATTTAAACATGTATCAATATGGTGATTTCCTTTCGTCTTTCAATGATAATGTTATTAAGATTATCAAAAATATGAAAAGAACTTACTTAAAATAAATAGACAAAACTTGTCTATATTATTTAGTAAAACATGCATTAATGAAAAATTGCTTATTAAATATACACAATATATATATATATATATATATATATATATAGATAGATAGATAGATAGATAGTTTATGAAAAACTAGGTAATCTGTATGGGTAAACCTAAGGAAGATATAATCCAGAGAGCTCAATGTAAATCCAGAGCAAATAATTTAAATAAAAACAGACCACTTTAAGATTCCATGTAATAAATTATTTCGCCACACCCTTTTAAAAGGACTGCGGATCATCAGACTTTACTTCCAAACAAAAAAATGAAAAGAAAATTTACACATTTTTGACGGACCGTATTAAACATAAAGTGAGGAAGTGAGGGGGGAGAGTTTTTTTCTTCTCTACCCCTTCAATTTCAATATATAACTTCCGTTAAGTTAACCGTTTAAATGTGTCAATATCTGCTAACTCACTCATGTCTTCTCTCTCTCCCCCCTCACTTCTTCACTTCGTTAATTTACATATGTCTGATGATCCGCAGTGCTTTTAAAAGGCTGTGGTGAAATAAATTAATTATTAATTAATTATATATATATATATATATATATATATATATATATATATATATATATATATATAAATTCATGCTTGTGTCTCTGTGTCTGTATGTGTGCGTGTGTTTAGACCTTTCTTGTGTCTTTAAATATAATTACCTATCCAGTGTCTAATACAAACCGCCTGCCGATTTTTGTATATGAGATGATGTAAAATTAGCGAACAGAGTAATATAATCTTACGCAATAAAAAAAAAATTGATGCTTTGTCATTTGGTCAGATTTCGGGCATCAGGATATCGATAAAATGTAAATAGACAATTACAAACAGCGTTTAGTAATATCTTGAGAATTGACCTTAGAAATCTCCAATCCATTGCGTCAAATTTTGACTTCCCCTCTCCAAGTTTTGAATATAGGCTAGTTGATCGTTCAAGGTGATGGAATATCCAACAACCGTTTCCTCTTTATCTTCAAGGCGACATATATGAAAGTGTTCTCGTCGTTTTAGTCATGTTTTAACACAGTCGCGTAATCGGAGATCAAATCTGCGTTGAGTCCGTTTGTCTTAACCTGAAGGAAACGCGAGTTCAAAGCTGATCGAGGGTTAAGTTACTCAAAAGTCGTGAACTGTTCGCTTAGTGTCAATAAAATAAAATTCATTGTTGCGGAAAGATGACGAACGACATTTGATTGGAAGAAAATGGCGGTCAAAGGGGATTTTTAGTTGAGTTCAAAGTTCAAGAAGACAAAGGAAAAAAAAAAGCCAGCAAAGATATTTGACTGTGATTCAATCTTTCAGGTAAGACAGGGAGATACGTTATCATTTGAACCAACTGAGATAGACATAAGTTCATAGAGTTTATAGAGTCAGGGAAATGAAGGGGAAGATATAGAATGACACACATAGAAAGGGGGAGGGAGAGAGTGAGTGAGTGAGTGAGTGAGTGAGACGGGTTGGGTTGGATGATTTTAGAACGTCAAGACTTATTGGGTAATTCAATGTCGAATTTTTGTACGGTGTAGGCAGTGAGGATCGAACTCACTCTTCAGTTTTAAGGTTCATACAGACGAACATCGGTAAACATTACGCAACAAGATACTAAATAGATTGATACAAACAGGTTGAGATAGATAGATAGATAGATAGATAGATAGATAGATAGATAGATAGATAGATATCAACAGAGTGAGATAGATAGATAGATAGATAGATAGATAGATAGATAGATAGATAGATTGTGATAGATAGATATGATCAACTAAGATACATAGATAATTATTAACAGACTGAGATAGATAGATAGATAGATAGATAGATAGATAGATAGATAGATAGATATCAACAGAGTGATATAGATATATAGAGAAAGATATGAATAGATAGATAGATAGATAGATAGATAGATAGATAGATAGATATGAACAGACTGAGATAGATAGATAGATAGATATGAACAGACTGAGATAGATAGATAGATAGATAGATAGATAGATAGATAGATAGATAGATAGATAGATAGATAGCGACTGTCCAAGAGAAGAAGTAAATGAAGAAGCCAGCATTAAAACGGAACAAGAAAATCACCCTTAAATCAAATGCGAATGTCACAATTAAGGCCTGGATCTCAGCCTTCTTTGTAGTTGGATCTGCTAATTACGATTGGCTAAACTCTATTAACGGCCAGGAAGCAGGCCGTGATTAAAAGTTGATGCGGATACTAAATATCAAATGAAGGAAGCTACTAATGGCGATAATATGCAAGGGAGATAACTGGGGTATCAAAGTGTGCGTAAGAAAGATTTCGCAAAATACACAAGAGAACGATTCCAAGAACTGTGACAAACAACTTTCGCGTTTTAACTCTAAAAATGTCTTCATGCACTTGAAGAATATTGGTCTGTGTGACACAATGCTTGAAGGATGATTACAAGAAGATCATTTTAAATACCTTAAATTATGGCGGACAAAACGAGTTTCCAAATAAATTAATTAATTAACAAAATAACATAAAATTAATCAAGTAATAAAACAAATGAATGGTATTGTCTTTTGTGCGGCCTCGATTCCCATGACGTTCGTATGACGTCACCTTGACCATTTCAAACGTTCAACTTTCCAAAGAATACCTTGATGAAAACAACGGAATTCGACCAATCACAGAGACACAACATCGGTTCTTGTTAATCACTCAAAAGTACTTGAACGAAAATAAGATATGAATTTCGAACAGTTTATCCACAACTTCGAACACGAAACTTATACCAAACCTTAACCAAGTATTGGAAAAATACAATGAAAAATTAAACTGACAGACATTGTCGTTCCTTTTTAAAGAAAATTAGAAAAATAAGTGATATATCCTTGATAAAAGTAGACATTACCTACCAACTCAATAACGATTACACTTGAAAAGAATTTAAATCAACTTAGTATAAAATTTGTTACATCAACTTAAAAAAACAATAAAAGATTTAATTCAAAATAATACAATATCTTAAAACCATGGAGCTGGAATTTCTATTATACAGGGTGAGATGTGTAGAGTGTCGCCATTTTATATTTTTAATATCACGCATGCGCGTTGTCGATTTTGTTGGGTACTGTCTGTCAGAAAAACAATAACCATGACGCAATCCACTCCGCCAGAAATTTGGAAACGACATGCAATACTGTTTAGCATTCGCACCGGAAGCTCCAATACAAAACAAAAGACACACACACACACACATATATATATATATATATATATATATATATATATATATATATATATATATATATTAATAATTAATATATATATAAATTTAAGACAGCCAACCTTATCCTCAAAAATAACAACGCACCAACTAAGTCAAAATTACAAAGAACGAACATTATCTATGAGTTCAAATGCCCTTTAAGGAACTGCGTTCCTCACCAAACCGGACTCATAAATAATTACATCGGCTACACAACCACATGCTTATCCAGACGTCTTACGTTATACCTATCTGATCACAGCTCCATTAGAACCCATTTAAACACACACACAAATTTACCCGACTCCATTAGGAACATACTAGTAGAAAACACAAATATATTAACTGCATCCACCTTCAAAAAATGACTAAAAATAATGGAAGCTTTAATAATAAAAAAGAAAAAGCCAACTCTTAACAATATTAACTACGAACAAAGCCACAATGTGCTAACCGTATTCGGAAATTAAAAACATCCCTACCACACACTAAGACATATACAGAACGCACACACTCAATTAAGCTGAAAAATCGAATCATCTTTGATAATGGCTAAAGGTATAGTCGAAAGCGCTCGGAAATATAAAACATGTGGACAGTTCTTACACACCCTTTATCCAGAAAAGAAAGCTCTTGTTAGAACACAAGAAAAATTAAATAAAAATCTTAACCGTAGTACCTTGTCTGTCGTTTTTAATGAAACATGCATAAAAGGAAGGATTGCTGCCTAAAATATACAACTATATATATATATATATATATATATATATATATATATATATATATATATATATATATATATATATTCATACACGTTTCATTAAGTAATATAGACAAGTGTTGTCTATTTTATGTAAATTCTTTTCATAACGTCTGATAAGTTTAATAACATTATCGTTGAACGAAGAAAGAAATTCACAATATCGATCCATATTTTTTTAATACAATCTCAGCTTTCGGCTTACTTAAGCCATTATCAAAGATGTAAATTACAAACATATTAAATAATATACGGACAAGACAGTGATGATAGTCTCTCAATGTTTACATAGATTATTTCTAAGCAACGATAAACACGTGCATATAAGACGCTAGAAGCGAAAATCGCACCGCATCTCATGACGTCACACATGACCACGCGAGAGTGAATTGGAGAAGTATGAAGTAAGGAAAGCCGTTGGTATAAACCAATGGCTTCTGTTACCAATTATAGACATTTAAGAATATTTGTAGAGATGTCATAATTGATTTTGTTTAGGTTGGGTTTTAACTGTTTGATGTATAATGCTTCAAGGATTTTTAGTTTTTGTCTATTGTTTTCATGTTGAAGTATAATTGTGTTTTCGACAAGTATTTTACGGAATTGTGTGTGCGGGCAGGCATGTTGTTTTAAATGCCTAAAATGTTAGAGTTTTCATTCAAATGTAGTGTCAAGCGTCGTGAAAGCGAGTTTGTGGTGTGACCAACATAAATATTATTTAATTCGTTGGAGATACAATCTTCCAAAGGGCACTTGAATTTATAAACTATAAATGTTGGTTTTTTGCAAATCGCTAACCGGGGGAGAAGAATCATTGCGAAGTATTAAGTTGGATATACTAGATTTAGTGATATACTAGATGTATATGATTAATTTAATTTTTTTTGCTAGGATCTGTTGTTGATATATTAGTATTATATATATATATATATATATATATATATATATATATATATATATATATATATTATAAAATTCAGGAGGTCAGTTGAATCCGCTTTTTGGTTTATCAAATGGCTTCTTAACGCTTAAATGAATGAATGAACAAATGCACGAGGTTGGGTGTAATAGGAGGAGGGGGAGGATGGGAAGAAAGAAGGGGAGGAAGAAAGGGGAATAGAAGAAAAGCCAGGGTATTATAAATATATCGGTTAATTGAATTTGCCATTTTTTTTACCCAGCCTCATATGTGGAATTTTCTAACATGCAAGCAAGGACTCAGGACTTTGGATTTCTGGTTTAAAAGGTTCTTTGGATCCGGAAATTTCATAATTGCTAATTTTTTACCTTTTGGAAGAGGTTGCAAATATTGTTGTCGTTCTTATGAATCTTTGCCTTTTTCAAAATTTTTCAGTTTTCTTTTTCTTCTTCTCCTTCCTTTTCACACCTCCCTCCTCTCTTTCTGTTACACCCAACGTCGTTCTTTTAAAAATATATATATAGCGTTCATTGTTTTTTTGTCTTTTAAATAAAGCGTTAAAAGGTCATTTGATGAAAATCGGCCGAGGATACCATAAGTTTGAAACCAAGGTAGCCGATTCAACTGACCTCCTGATTTTTAAAGTTAAAAGCTCTACATGTTATTTTTATTTGTTATTTTTTTTTTCACACTTAAAATAATTGTCGGACTTTGTCCATTTCATAATGTGTGACGTCATTTTTTTTACATTTGGATACGCATTGAGCAGACATGAATGAATGAGAAAGAAACATGGCGAATTGTGTTTAAAAACAGTAAAATCGACCGTACTATCCGAACGCTGCTCTGTGGCCCAATCGGGTAAGGCACGTCAGGCTATAATACGGTTACGTATAGGATACAGGTTCGATTCCTGTCGGAGGATACATATTTTCTATGAAAATTTCTCGGACATTCAGGTCGGTAAATGATGTTAATACTGTTTATTATGAACAGAGCGTTTACTTAAATATTTGTATCTTTAAAAAAGAATGTATAAACATAAAAAAATGTCTTCATATATATATATATATATGCAGCAATATAGTTTTAAAGTGTGCTATATTTATGGAATAAAGTGCTCAATATCAGAGATAGAGCGTATGTAAATATAAATATAAAAGTGAACATTGAAGTCAACAGTCAGAAGCGGCAGGCTTTTTCACAGACGCATATATACACATATATATACATATATATATATATATATATATATATATATATATAAAGAGAAAATATATTCATCGGATTTAGTCCATTTCATAATATATATATATATATATATATATATATATATATATAGTGCAACCTCGGTTATCGAACGTCTCAAATGTCGAACAAATCGGTTCTTGAACAGAAAATTTAAGATGAAAATGCCTCGGTTTTCGAACAAAATTCGGTTCTCGAATAACGTTGCCGAACTAAGTTAAGATGAGCGGAATAATTTCTAAGCTGACCGCCATGTTGAATACATTTGTTTTGTCTGTTGTGTTGTGCTTTTTTTCCACAATTTTATTGTACTGTATTTTTTTTTCTTTGCATTGTTTCCTATTGGTAAAATAGTTTTGGTTTACGAAAATTTCGGGTTACGAACGGCCTTCAGTAACGAATTAAATTTGTGAAACGAGGTTCCCTATATATATATATATATATATATATATATATATATATATATGTTTATACATTCTTTTTATAGATACAAATATTTAAGTAAATGCTCTGTTTATAATAAACAGTATTAAACAACATTTACCGGCTTGAATGTCCGAGAAATTTTCATAGAAAATATTCGTCCTCCGACAGGAATCAAACCTGTATCCTATACGGAACCGTCATTTAGCTTGACGTGCCTTTACCGATTTGGCCACGAAGGAGCGTTCGGTTAACTTATATTTGTGTGTGTGTGTGTGTGTGCACGCGCGTGTGTGTGTATTGTGGGTGGGTGGGTGGAAGTGTTTTAACAAAGAACGGAAAATGTGTCACCAAACAACGAAAGATGCCTTCCAAAAGCTAAGAAAGTTATAAAGAAACAGGATAATCTCAGCAGGAACAAAGGAACGAATACGAAAGTGAAGCTGCTCTTCATTTCCTCACAAATGAATAGCAGATCTGAGACAATCGAGATGCAGATCTACAGAAGGATACTTAGAATACTATGGATAGAATATGTGAGAAAAGAAGTCATTTTAAAGAATATGGTAACTAAAAGAACATTTGTACTTAGAAAGAGACAGTTGTTATTTTGTAGGCAATATATTGAGGAAAGAGAGCTTAGAGAATTTGACACACGCAGGACAGACTGAAGACAAAAGGCACAGATAGAAAAAGCAAGCGGCCTACTTCAGACATTGATACCAGACTGATAGGTTAGAAGGTTACATTACTAAAAGAGAGGAAGCTGTGAAGAGCTATGATCGCCTTTGGTCCGAAGGAAGAACATAATTGTACAAACTATCCCCGCCGCTATTTCAAATCTATTTTCACTGAGTAACCTTTAGCTCGAAGAAAATTGATAAAAAACCCCGAAAACTGGAACATTAATTGCAGTTGCAAAAGGAACGAACTAAAATGATTGGTTTTCAGTGACATCCAATTAATATTGAATAGATCAAACGAAGAGATCGAATATTTATCGTTAAAGATCGAATGCACGTGCGAGATATGTAAATAAGATTGCCACTTTCCAATTTATTGATCAAATAAATCAGTGTGTCCAAAAACGAAAAGTTATTCGAGTAAGCCGGTTGGTCTGAGTAGAGGGGAAAAAAAAAACATCGCAACACGCGCCATTTTCCACTGATTCAACCGTTGCTATTTTCAAAGATCAGTTTTAGATTAATAATGAACTAATCAAAGACATAAGCGGGCCAGTGGATAGGGTGCGATGGATAAATTGCCGTCCAAAGGACGCAAAAATGAAATACTGACATCTCATTTTTAACAGATATATTTACCAAAATTACACAGAAATATCTTGAAATACTAAAAAGTAAATTTACTCAATAAAATCGCCACTGTCTTCAACGACGGCCTCCAAACGACTTCGGTATCGCCTGTCGTCCAAATGACGCGAAAATCAAAGTGGGCAGGGTGAGATGGATAAATTGTCGTCTAAAGGACGCCAAAATGAAAATAATACTGACATCTCATTTTTAACAGATATATTTACCAAAAAAAATTACACCAAAATATCTCGAAAATACTAAAGAGTAAATTTATTCAATAAAATCGCCACTGGCTTCAACTCCGGCCTCCAGACGACTTCGGTATAGCCTGCAACTCTTCAGGGCGGTTCCATTTTAAGTTGGTGAATCGAGCTGCCATAGTCCTGGTCTATATATATATATATATATATATATATATATATATATATATATATATATATATATATATATAAAGAGGCTGCGATGGATAAATTGTCGTCTAATGGACGATTAAAAAAAAGAAAATAACATTGACATCTCTTCCAGGCGACATCGGAATCACCTGCAACAATTCTAACGGTTTCCTTGTTTAAGTTGTTGGATACTTATTTAATACTTACCTTCAGTTCATCTTTGGTGTTAAGCTGCGCACATATTAATCAAGGAGGTTGCAGACTGGGAAGATAGGTGGCCAGATGTAAAGGGTGATGTGGTCGCAGAAATTGTCTGACAGCCATGACTGGGTTCTCCTGTATGTGTGGCATGGTGCAGAATCCCGTTGCCAGATATAGGGTATCTCAGCAGCCACCCTCTTGACCCAGGGCAGCACCAGCTCTTCAAGGCAATGTAGGCCCCCGTTTTGAGTCTGAGGTCCTAGGGGAAGATGAATGAACGTGTTGTGGTTGGTTAACAAGAATGGAACATTTGTAGATGTCTGTTATTAACATGACAACACGATTTATATTTAACGTAAAATATCACAAAATATGAAACACAAGAATGAATAAAACAATATCATTAAATTAAGTTCATATATAAAACGCTTGACAATGCTTGATCTAATGAAAATTGCAGATAATATTACTACTACTAATACTACTAGTGGAAATAAAGCAATTGAAATGAAGATGAAAGAAATCCTAGTGAAAAATGAAGAATGCTTGACAATGCTTGATCTAATAAAATTGTAGATAATATTACTACTACTAATACTACTAGTGGAAATAAAGCAATTGAAATGAAGATGAAAGAAATCCTAGTGAAAAATGAAGAATGCTTGACAATGCTTGATCTAATGAAAATTGCAGATAATATTACTACTACTAATACTACTAGTGGAAATAAAGCAATTGAAATGAAGATGAAAGAAATCCTAGTGAAAAATGAAGAATGCTTGACAATGCTTGATCTAATAAAAATTGTAGATAATATTACTACTACTAATACTACTAGTGGAAATAAAGCAATTGAAATGAAGATGAAAGAAATCCTAGTGAAAAATGAAGAATGCTTGACAATGCTTGATCTAATGAAAATTGCAGATAATATTACTACTACTAATACTACTAGTGGAAATAAAGCAATTGAAATGAAGATGAAAGAAATCCTAGTGAAAAAAATGAAGAATGCTTGACAATGCTTGATCTAATGAAAATTGCAGATAATATTACTACTACTAATACTACTAGTGGAAATAAAAGCAATTGAAATGAAGATGAAAGAAATCCTAGTGAAAAAATGAAGAATGCTTGACAATGCTTGATCTAATGAAAATTGCAGATAATATTACTACTACTAATACTACTAGTGGAAATAAAGCAATTGAAATGAAGATGAAAGAAATCCTAGTGAAAAATGAAGAATGCTTGACAATGCTTGATCTGATGAAAATTGCAGATAATATTACTACTACTAATACTACTAGTGGAAATAAAGCAATTGAAATGAAGATGAAAGAAATCCTAGTGAAAAATGAAGAATGCTTGACAATGCTTGATCTAATGAAAATTGCAGATAATATTACTACTACTAATACTACTAGTGGAAATAAAGCAATTGAAATGAAGATGAAAGAAATCCTAGTGAAAAATGAAGAATGCTTTGACAATGCTTGATCTAATGAGAATTGCAGATAATATTACTACTACTAATACTACTAGTGGAAATAAAGCAATTGAAATGAAGATGAAAGAAACCTAGTGAAAAAAAAATGAAGAATGCTTGACAATGCTTGATCTAATGAGAATTGCAGATAATATTACTACTACTAATACTACTAGTGGAAATAAAGCAATTGAAATGAAGATGAAAGAAACTTAGTGAAAAATGAAGAATGCTTGACAATGCTTGATCTAATGAGAATTGCAGATAATATTACTACTACTACTACTACTAGTGGAAATAAAGCAATTGAAATGAAGATGAAAGAAACTTAGTGAAAAATGAAGAATGCTTGACAATGCTTGATCTAATGAGAATTGCAGATAATATTACTACTACTAATACTACTAGTGGAAATAAAGCAATTGAAATGAAGATGAAAGAAACCTAGTGAAAAATGAAGAATGCTTGACAATGCTTGATCTAATCAAAATTGTAGATAATATTACTACTACTAATACTACTAGTGGAAATAAAGCAATTGAAATGAAGATGAAAGAAATCCTAGTGAAAAATGAAGAATGCTTGACAATGCTTGATCTAATGAGAATTGCAGATAATATTACTACTACTAATACTACTAGTGGAAATAAAGCAATTGAAATGAAGATGAAAGAAATCCTAGTGAAAAATGAAGAATGCTTGACAGTGCTTGATCTAATCAAAATTGTAGATAATATTACTACTACTAATACTACTAGTGGAAATAAAGCAATTGAAATGAAGATGAAAGAAATCCTAGTGAAAAATGAAGAATGCTTGACAATGCTTGATCTAATGAAAATTGCAGATAATATTACTACTACTAATACTACTAGTGGAAATAAAGCAATTGAAATGAAGATGAAAGAAATCCTAGTGAAAAATGAAGAATGCTTGACAATGCTTGAGCTAATGAAAATTGCAGATAATATTACTACTACTAATACTACTAGTGGAAATAAAGCAATTGAAATGAAGATGAAAGAAATCCTAGTGAAAAATGAAGAATGCTTGACAATGCTTGATCTAATGAGAATTGCAGATAATATTACTACTACTAATACTACTAGTGGAAATAAAGCAATTGAAATGAAGATGAAAGAAATCCTAGTGAAAAATGAAGAATGCTTGACAATGCTTGATCTAATGAGAATTGCAGATAATATTACTACTACTAATACTACTAGTGGAAATAAAGCAATTGAAATGAAGATGAAAGAAATCCTAGTGAAAAAATGAAGAATGCTTGACAATGCTTGATCTAATGAAAATTGCAGATAATATTACTACTACTAATACTACTAGTGGAAATAAAGCAATTGAAATGAAGATGAAAGAAATCCTAGTGAGAAATGAAGAATACTTGACAATGCTTGATCTAATCAAAATTGTGGATGCTATTACTGCTACTAATGCCTTCTCTTCCACAAATTCCGATTATCAAAATTGCGTTTAGAATCTTCACGAATCCATTGCTAATTCCTGATTTTCTCTTCAAAATAACTAATGGAAATTATTAAAAAAAAAATGGTTTCTTTTTTTCTCATTGGAATTTCAAAGAATATTTTTATACATTTTTCAATTGATTCGTTTAAACGTGTCCTCATGTAAATTAAGTTTAATTCACTTCAGAAAATCTCTGGAAATATAAAAGATCTTTTCGTTTTTACACAATTTATCTCGTATCAAGTTTCCTATTTAATTACCTTTCGCATTTTCCTAGATTAGCCAATTCCCTCCCGACACAAATAAATGGACTTCCTTAATCAAATGTTTGTAAGATTTTTTTGCTTACTGACGAAAAAAAAGAAAATCTATTCATTAAGTTCTATAAACGAAACCCCTTTTATGTGTTTAATTCTCCTTAAAACATCAACCTATACATAAATATATCAAACATTCGTGAAACGCGCAAGGCTCCAGTATTTATTATATTTCAAAACTGATCCCTATGACGTAAATAGAATGAAAAGGTTGAAAAGTGAGAAAGGAGTGAGTATTGTTGTGTGAGTAGAAACGGTAGATTTTGGATATTAAAGCAAATGTTTAGGCAAGGGCGGGGGGAAAGGACGGTTAGAAGGAATCGGTATTGTCGTAAATGTCACTGGTAAAGGAGACAAAATTCTGTTAAGAAGAATTCTTTAAACACGAAACGGATTTGTGTTTTTGAAAGTCCTGAGGGGGTGGGGGGGTTGACTACAGAAAGAGGCGAAGCAGCAGCCATCTTTGAAGAAGAAGAAGAACAACAACAACAAGGAGAAGAAAATAGATATAATAAATAAAAGGGGAAGAAGACAAAGTAAAACGGGAAAATAAGAAGAAGAAGAAGAAGAAGAAGAAGAAGAAGAAGAAGAAGAAGAAGAAGAAAAAGGAGAAGAGGGCGAAAAATATATTAAAAAGAAAAAGAAGGGAAAAGAATAAGAAGAAGAAGAAAAAGAAAAAGATGAAAAAGAAAAAGAAGAAGAAAATAGATATAATAAATAAAAGGGGAAGAAGACAAAGTAAAGCAGGGAAAAGAAGAAGAAGAACAACAACAACAAGAACAACAACAACATGAACAAGAACTAGAAGAAGAAGATAAAGAAAAACAAAAGAAGAAGAAAAAGGAGAAGAGGGCGAAAAATATATTAAAAAGAAAAAGAAGGGAAAAGAATAATAAGAAGAAGAAAAATAAAAAGATGAAAAAGAAAATGTAGACGAAAAAGAAAAAGAAGAAGAAAATAGATATAATAAATAAAAGGGGAAGAAGACAAAGTAAAACGGGAAAATAAGAAGAAGAAGAAGAAGAAGAAGAAGAAGAAAAAGGAGAAGAGGGCGAAAAATATATTAAAAAGAAAAAGAAGGGAAAAGAAGAAGAAGAAGAAGAAAAAGAAAAAGATGAAAAAGAAAAAGAAGACGAAAAAGAAAAAGAAGAAGAAAATAGATATAATAAATAAAAGGGGAAGAAGACAAAGTAAAACGGGAAAATAAGAAGAAGAAGAAGAAGAAGAAGAAGAAGAAGAAGAAGAAGAAGAAGAAGAAGAAAAAGGAGAAGAGGGCGAAAAATATATTAAAAAGAAAAAGAAGGGAAAAGAATAAGAAGAAGAAGAAAAAGAAAAAGAAGACGAAAAAGAAAAAGAAGAAGAAAATAGATATAATAAATAAAAGGGGAAGAAGACAAAGTAAAGCAGGGAAAAGAAGAAGAAGAAGAAGAAGAAGAAGAACAAGAACAACAACAACAAGAACTAGAAGAAGAAGATAAAGAAAAACAAAAGAAGAAGAAAAAGGAGAAGTTGGCGAAAAATAAATTAAGAAGAAAAAGACGGAAAAGAATAAGAAGAAGAAGAAAAGAAAAAGAAGATAAAAGAAAAGCAGAAAAAGAATAAGAAAAAAAGAAAAGATAAAAAAGAAAAGAATAAATAGAAAAGACAAAAAAGAAAAAGGAGGAGAAAAGAAAATAATAATAATAATAATAAGATGAAGAATAAAAAGAATAATAGTAAGCAGAAGCAGAAAAAAAGAAGACGAAGAAGAAAAAACAAGAAAAAGAAGGAGAAAAATAATAGGAAAAAGAAGAAGAGGAAAATGAAGGAAAAGAGGAATAAGCAGGAGAAGTAGAAAAAGAAGAGGAGGAAGAAAAGAAGAAGAAGAAGAAAAGAAGCTGATTATTATTATCATTATTATTAATAATAATAATAATAATTATTATTATTATTAATAATTATTATTAATAATAATAATTATTATTATTAATAATAATAATAATAAGAAGAAGAAGAAGAAGAAGAAGAAAGAAGAAGAAAAAAGAAGAAGAATTTATATAGTTAGCCTATTTTGCGCCGCCAGTATGGTCCCCACTCCCCACCATCTCACAATTGTGGGTCATGGTTACAGAATATTGCAATGGCTTACCAGTTCTTTTTTGCCGCGGGGAGGTTTGTTTTTACCCCGTCCCTCGTCTCATAAATGAAAGAGGCAATATCTAAAAGGCAGCCGGAGTTTTCCTTCTCCTAGACTGGTTGCCAACAAAAGCTATACTATAAGGCCTGCTATTTATATCCATAGCTGGGAGGAAGAGATGAATTCAGACCTTTTCGCACGTCACCCCGATACCTCAATCCGAGACGCCATGCATTAAACCAGAACGAATCAAACAAGGAATCAAGAAGATAAAGACAATGAAAAAAGGATAAAATTGAAAGCAGGATATGAAAGAAAGAAAAAATTGAAATAAAACTGAAAAGAAAAATTCAAAGAAAAGGAAGAAAAAAGTGAAAAAATAATTAAAAAAGAACAAAATGAAAGTTAAGAACAGTATAGTGATTTTCTAAGGGTAGCTTACATTTGGTTTGGTTTGTTTTACGGTATATCAACCTGAATGGGTTATTTAATGCCGACAAGACTTTTATTGATGGTAATATTTTTTCCTTCAAAATTATTTCTAGTAATATTTTTTTCAAAAATGTATTGCTCGTAATATTTTTTTTCTTTCAAAAATTTATTTGCTGGCAATATTTTTTTCAAAAATGTAATTGCTGGTAATATCTTTTTCTTTCAAAAATGTATTGCCGGTAATAATTTTCTTTCAAAAATGTATTGCCGGTAATAATTTTCTTTCAAAAATGTATTGCTAGTAATATTTTTTTTTTCAAAAATGTATTTGCTGGTAATATTTTTTTCCTTCAAAAATGAACTGCAAACAATATTTTTTCGTCATAAATATATTGCTGGTAATATTTATTTTCCAAAAATAGATTGCTGGTAATATTTTTTTTTCCTTCAAAAATGTAATGCAGGTAATTTTTTTCAAAAATGTATTGCTGGTAATAATTTTTTCTTCAAATATTCATTGCAAGTCATCATTTTTTACAAAAATGTATTGCTGGTATTACAACCTATTTTTACCATTTTATAGTGTTTTTACCCCAGTTTTGAGATTAACTATTTTCCCATAGCTGGGACCCTAACAGGTGTTACCACCATGGGTCAGAGCGGACCTTGGAACACCAGCAATTAAAAGGTGGTTCCACGCTCCTCAAAACCTCATCATCAGAAGCCTTGCTGTTGGACGTAGTTTATCGTCTTACCCGGGACGGCGTAGCTTAGAGCTGGTACAAGGCCGAAAGTTGGGGGGCACTTATTGAGGATCGAACTTATTAATTTTTCGTAATTGTTCTAGCAAGACAAGCTTGATAACCACTACACCACCTCGGGATAGCCAAGATTTTAAAAAAATGTATAGGGGGAGAAGAAAAACGAAATAGAAAAAAAGGATGTATAAAATTAAATAAACAAAATTAAGGAAGGGAAGGCGTATAGAAAAAGACGAAATGTTGAGAAGGAAGTAAATGACGAGGAAGCGGAATGAAGAATGAGAAAGAGAAAAATGAAAGGAATAAGAAACGAAAAGAAGGAAAGAAAAAGCAGGAAAGAAAAAGAAGAAGAGAAATAGAAGAAGAGTAAAAGAAGAAAAGAGAAAGAAAAGAAAAAGAAGAGTAAAAGAAATGAAAAAGAACTAAAGAAAAAGAAGAATTGTAAAAGAAGTAAAGAAAAAGAAAAAAGAAATAGAAAAGAAGAAAAGAAAAAGAAAAGAAAAGGAAGAAGAGTAAAAGAAAGGAAAAAGAAGAAAAAGAATTAAAGAAAAGGAAGAAGTAAAAGAAGATAAGAAAATGGACTAAAGAAAAAGAAGAAGAGTAAAAGCAGAAAAGAAAAAGAAGAAAAGAAAAAGAAGGAAAGAAAAAGAAGAAAAGAAAAATATAAAAAGAAAAAGAAGTAAAGAAAAAGAAGGAAAGAAAAAGAAGAAAAGAAAAAGAAGGAAAGAAAAAGAAAACCAAAAGAACAAAAGAAAAGAAGGCAACGAAAGAGAGAATAAAAGTAAAAAAGAAAAAGAAAATAAAAAGACGGAAAAAATTGGTAGAGTGAAGACACATGCTAAGTACTTTCGACAAATGTGTTTGGAAAAATTGAGCCCTGAAGATAACAATTTGAAATTGTCGAAAGTACTTGGCATGTGTCTTCCATCTGACTACAACTCTAAGGATCTTATTATTCAAGGAATTGATAGTAAGTTAAAGTCTCATTAAGTCTTGTTAGCGAAGTGATTTCACCATTAATCACATTAATATTACTAATTAATTCTTTGCATAAATTGTTTCTTTATGATATAAAATATAAGCTGCATACTCTAATATATATATATATATATATATATATATATGAACTATTTACATTGTTCGGACTATTGCCATCTTTGTTTTTTGTTGCCACTTTCACGACGTTTCGGCCGTTGTACGCTCCGGCCTCCTTCAGGTGATTGAAATTTCGAACCGAATCCCTTATTTCGTCCACCGGGTAGATTGTTCTAGTTCCACGTCCCATGCCTCTTCCGGGTGCCTCCGTATCAGTTATCTCTCTTTAACTCAACTCACCAAGTTTTTGTTCACTTCTGCTATCGACAGGTATTGAACTCACAACTATTTGGATTAAGCTATTGGATTCAAACAATGCTTTTATCTACTGGTCCTCAAGGGCGTACGGCCCAGGGCCTTTGGCTATTCTTTTAATCCTTATCAAGAATGATTTCATTTTCATTTTTAGCTGAACGCGTGGATTGTTTTAATGTGTGTATCTAGAGTTATAGGAATGTTTTATTTTCCAAACACGGTCAGAAGATTGTGGCCGTGTTCATAGTTGATATCATTGAGTGTTGGCTTTTTCTTTTTTTCATAGATAATGCTTCTATTTATTTGTAGCCTTTTTTTTACACGTGGGTGGGGCTATTATAATTTGTATTCTTTACGCGTATGTTTTGGCTGGAGTTTGGTAGGTCTCCATATGTGTTTGAAAAATGAAAAGCATTCTATAATGCTAGCTAGCTACATTATATAAACCATACTTTTTTCGGCAGCAATCCCTCTTTTATACAAGTTTCATTAAAAAACGACTTATAAGTTTATTCTTTTATTTTTCTTGTTCTTATAAGTTTGTACTTTTCTGAACAGAAATTATATAGAAATTGTCCGAAAGTTCTCGATGTCCCGGCGCTTTTGGCTATAATTTTAGCCATTATCAAGGATGAATTTTCTTTTTTTTTATACTTCTAACTCAATGTGTGGATTGATTCATGTATGTATCTAGAGTGATAGGAATTATTTATTTTCCAAACACGGTCATCACATTGTGGCCGTGTTCATAGTTGATGTTATTGAGTGTTGACTTTTTTTTCTTTTTTATTAATAATTCTTCCATTTATTTTGAGCCTTTTTCTACATGTAAATGATACTATTATATTTATATTATCAACGAGTATGCTATGGATGATGCTTGGTAGGTTTCCGTGTGTGTTTAAATGAGACCTAATTCAGCTTTGGTCAGAGAGATGTAACCTTATACTTGTATTAGCTCTCTCTCTCTCTCTCTCTCTCTCTCTCTCTCTCTCTCCTCTCTCCCTATATATATATATATATATAGTGCAATCTTCCGTCGTATTCGACGTATGAGAGTCAAGCAGATCAGTTCCTAGGAAACCGACAGCACGATAACAGCACATGAGATTTGATTATAGTGGTGAAGGTTTCGTGCAGGACCATCCACACTTTTCGAAGGGCCGAATACAGAGACCTGGTGCACCACGTGCCACAAGGTCCAAAAACGACCCTCCGCAGGTTTTGAATTCAGAGTTGTCCTTCTCCTAGACCAGTTGCCATCCAAGGCTACAGAACCCAGTTTGTCCTGCTATTTACCCATAGCTGGAGAGAGAAGAAGATGATTCGCACCTTATATACTTGTATTTTGATTGGTTATTCTAGGTTTTGGAACGTTTTCCCATTGTGAAGGATCGTTAACTACTTTGAAACTTTTAAAACCATTTGTTTTGCATTCAACATCACTTGATAAGACACCGGGAGTGTTGAAACAAAATGGCTATTTTTGTAGTGATTTTATAACATGTTTATGTTATAAATTTTTAAATATAATTATATATATATATATATATATGTATATATATATATATATTGTGTGTGTGTGTGTGTGTGTATGTGTGTGTGTGTGTGTGTGCAAGTTCAGTTCAAAACGACAGACAATTTTTTTTGTGGTGGTTAACTTTTTATATAAATTTTCATGGGTTCATATAATATTTTTTTCTCTCAGGACGTAAATTATATAAAAATTGTTCAAATGTTTTCCAGCCGCTTTCAGCTATACATTTAGCCATTATCTTTTGTGGCCTATTAGAGGCCTAAAGGTATACAGAGAAAGAAAAGGCCTCGTCCGGCTTCCTCTCTGCCAAAGCAGAGAGTTCCACAAAAATTGCACACAGTCAGAGACTGCGTGTCGACTGTCAATATGTAACAGTACCCACCCCCACGCGGGATGTATGTGGCACGAAGGCCGAGTTTACAGTGAGTCCTTCAAGCCCGTAGGCTCAGCCAAAAATATCCCCACAGAACCCGCATTAGCCAGTTTAGGTCTGTCTACCTCCACGGACAAAACTCCGGGTTCCTCTCTGCCAAAGCCGAGGTCGCCGGGTTGGATTATAAGAACACAAGAAAAATAAAAAAAGAAACTTGTGAGTGGTTTTTAAAGAAAATCCGGGTTCCTCTCTGCCAAAGCCGAGGTCGCAAACAGCCAGAGTCTGCGTCCCGAATGCCTCCTCAGGAAGTCTCGCAGGTTAGTATTTATGAAGGAGGAAGAGTTCTTTCTCACGTAGATAGGTCCCCATAACATTATCAAAGATGAATTTTATTTTTACATAAATGTTTTATGTATATATCTAGAGTTATAAGAATGTTTTACTTTCCAAACACGGTCAGCACAATTTGGCCGTGTTCATTGTTGATATTATTAAGTTTTGGCTATTTTCTCTTTATTAAAAAATACTCCCATGCTATTACATTGGTTTTATCAACGAGTAGTTTACAAATAGTTTTGTATGCCTCCATGCGTATTTAAATGAGACCTAATTGAGCTATGGTCAATGAAATGTAATGTGTGTCTTTGATCAGGCACATAATTAATGAACATGTGAACTTGTAAATAATATTGGTTCTCTGTAATTTGGATCTTGCAGCTGAGTTATTTTTGATAATGGGGTTTGCAGTTTTAATTTTTTTTATAGTAGATAATTAATTTGATTTTCTTGATATATATATATATATATATATATATATATATATATATATATATATATATATATATATATCAGTGTTAGTGTAGACAGATATTTAATTGTCTCTACGTAAATTTTTGTTTAACCGTGCAAGTATTTGTCTTTCTTGCAGATTTTTTCTATTTTTTTTCCTTTTTTTACAATATTATTTCGTTAATTTTGAACAAATTTGGCGACGAAACAGTCCAAAAAGCTATTCCAGTGTATTCCGCTGGGTGAGTCCTACCCTACCATGAACCCTACCTGCAATGTCTGCATCCCCACACATCGATAACCCACTTTATTTTACTGTTAGATGAGACAATTACGCATCTGTAGCACTCAATTACCGGAATGCAGACCCCACCCTTTACAGGCAGGCAGGCAGGCACACTTATAGCCGAAGCGAAATAAATAGAAAACATTTTCCCTCCCCGATTCTAACGCTACCGGGACAAGTGTAATTTCGCGAGGTACTATAGAGGGCTGTATGGTTTGCCGAAAACTATTTAGACTCAAGGTTTTCCCTCAAGTTTCATAGCGATCTTGTCTACTCTGAGCAAAATCTAAAACTATTTTTAAAACTTTAGCCAGAGACGATTTCGTTAGGCAATCTCAGAAACTCTTTGGGGATTTTTCAGGTCTCAACCTATTAATGCATTCCAACTTGATCTTTGATTATTGCAGTGACGAAAACGAGGCTTAAGTTACACTGATGGTAAAAAAAAAAAAAAAAAAAGACAATCAAGTTGCAACTAAAATTGAACAAGCGATGCAATCAAGGGACTGTATAGATAAATAACAAACATTGTCTGAAATAAGTAAGAAAAAACAAACAAAGTTGCAATTGATTTAAAAGTTCAAACTAAGATCAGGTATACCGTATTTTGGGTAATAATAGAGTGATGCTTAAACTCTTTTCAAAACTGAAGTCTCACCAGCTTACCTAAGATTTTACAAGCATATTAATGATTAATCTTAATGATAATAATAGTTGTTTCTTTATCAGAAGAAAATCGGTTAATATATATATATATATATATATATATATATATATAGTAAAAGTAACAAATCCGTTGGTATATAATCCAAGTGAATCCTAGTAATATAAAATATTAAAACTGATCCACAAAAAGAGCTCAATGTATCATTACAGAGCAAATAATTAATAAACAATAAAATTTCAAATCATCTCATATGGGGAATAGTCTTTTTCGTCAGACGAAGATATCGGTCTTCTTTCTTATTAAACCCCGATTTGGAGTGATTTATCCATTCCAATGTTTCGGTCAGACGAAAGGAACAATACAGGGGTCACGGGAGAGTGTGGAAGATATTTGTTTTAAAAAAGAGAAAGTTTATAAAATTAAACCCGAATATTAAACTTATGATATTAATTTGGGGTTATATGAAGAATGAAATATTAATTTGAAATTAAAATAGCAATAAAAAAGTGTTTTAAAAATAACTTTAAAATATATAGATAAAAGGATGCAATGGATTAATGGAAAGAGACTTGTGGGGAGATCTTAGAGTAGGGGAGAGTTTATAAATTATAATTAATATAGTGTAAAGAGGTTATAGAGAGGGGGGTATAGAAATTAGTATTAGTTATACATCCCACTTTTCAAGAGTGAAGGGGGGTGAATTTTATGGAAATATAGTACCTAATTATGTTAAACATATATTATTAAACTTATTTATATATACATAAATACATACATATATATATATATATATATATATATATATATGTATATATATATATATGTATGTATGTATGTATGTATGTATATATATATATTGTTTTAAATCATTTCACGCCAAACAAGGCAATAAAGCCACTAAAACGCAAGGGATTACTGAGTGTTAGAGAATATGAGAAAAAAACAAATCAAGAAGACAAAAGATAAGGAATGACAGCATTTAAATTTTTGAAGATCAAAAATGGATGGTAAGCAAGAAGCTGGAACAGATTTCCACAAGCAAGAAATACGATAGAAGAAACTGCTAGCATAGAACTTACGGTTACATCTATCCATTCCAACTGTAAAATGTCGAGTGTGTGTATATGTGTTCATAAGATAGGATATACAATACCAACAAAAGTTTAAATAAATTTGACAAAAGGAAAGTCGTTTCATTGAAACAAGATTTGATTACGCGTTTCGTCTTTCTAGGCCTCATCAGTTCCAAAAACGAAAGAAAGAAATATATGTCTGTGTGAAATTGTGTGTATCATGGGGACTTTTTCCGCTAAGCTGCCGTTTTTCCTGAGTTGAATTGTTTAGATATAACTATAAGTTCTATGTTAAGAGTTTCTTTTCTCGCACTTTTCGCCTGTGGAATTATCGTCCGACTCCCTGCTTTCCAGTCAACTTTGATCTTCAAAAATTTCAATGCAATGCCAATCGTTATCTTCTGTCTTCTTAATTCCTCTTCTTTTATTGTCCTTTCCCCTCACTAAAGTCTTCTAATTCTCTTTCACTCTTCTTACTTTCCAGTCAACTTTGATCTTCAAAAATTTCAATGCAATGTCAATCATTATCTTCTGTCTTCTTAATTCCTCTTCTTTTATTGTCCTTTCCCCTCACTAAAGTCTTCTAATTCTCTTTCACTCTTCTTACTTTCCTGGCAACTTTGATCTTCAAAAATTTCATTGTAATGTCAATCGTTATCTTTTGTCTCCTCATTTTCTTTTCTTTTATTCTCTCTCATGAATACTGTATATTCTTTGTATTCTCTAACACACAGCAATTCCTTGCGTCTTAGTGGCTTTATTTTCTTGCTGTGTGAAAGTATTAAAAATGACTCTCCTCTGGATCTAGAGGAGTAGAAGTGGGGTTTTCCCTGTCGGGATGAATTCTGCAGATGTATTATCTGTCCAACGCCTTTGCTCCCCCACCCTTACTGTTACGTAATATCTCATACTTAGCCGTGGTACGACTTGGTATGACTAGCTTAGACAAACTCTGACCAGCTTAGACCAGCTATGACCATCTATGATCAGCTTAGACCAGCTTAGGCAAGCTAAGAACAGCTTAGACTAGATATGGCGAGCTAAGACTAGCTTAGACAAGCTAGACCAGGTTAGACAAGCTATGACCATTTAAGACAAGCTTTGACCAGCTTAGACAAACTTTGACCATCTAAGACAAGCTAAAACCAGCTTAGACAACCTTTGGCCAGTTTAGACAATTTTGATCAGCTTAGACAAGTTATGACCAGCTAAGACTAGCTAAGAAAGCTTTGATCATCTTAGACAAGCTCTGACCAGTTTAAACAAGCTATGATCATCTAAGACCAGCTTCTACAAGCTAGGACCAGTTTAGAAAAACTCTGGCCATCTTAGACAAGCTATGGCCAGCGAAAACCAACTTAGACAAGCTAAGACCAGCTTAGACAAGCCCTGACCAGTTTAGGCAAGCTTTGACCATCTAAGACAATCTAAGACCTGCTTAGACAAATTTTGACCAGCTTAGAGAAGCTATCACCCGCTAAGACCAGCTTAGACAAGCTTTAACTAGCTTAGACAAGATATGACCAGCTTAGACAAGCTATGGCAAGCTTAGAAAAGCTATGATGAGCTAAGAGCAGCCATGACAACTCTGACTAGCTAAGATAAGCTTAGAAAATTTTATTTCAATTCTTACACAAACGACTTCTGAATTGACCTAAACGTTATTTCTTTTGAGATATCTACAGATAAAATTTCCGTTATGAGTGAATGGAAAAAAGAATTTTGAAGAGTCTTATAAAAAAAAAAAACAATGAGTCCTTCGAAAATAAAAGGAATGCTAAACTTCAGATTTAAAACCAAAAAGAACATAATGGAAGAAATGTCTTCGAGTTTTGAAGTTTCATTTCGAAATGAAAAGTAAAACATTGAAATACTTCAGTCTCTCTATATCAAGGCACATGGCACAGTGGATAAAGGCGTTATTTAGATGCAGTGACAGGACCCAAAGAGTGTGAGTTCAATACCCGGTTAAGGAAGTGGAGAACTTTCAGAGGGTAAATTAACAGGAGATAACTGATAGCTGACATCCATCAAACGTGGAACTAGAACAGTCTACCCCAGTGAGTGAAATAAAGGGTTCAGTTCGACATTCCAACCACCTGAAGAAGGCCGGAGCGTAGAACGGCCGAAATGTTGTGATAAATATGGCGACAAATATGAGGACAATAGTCCGAATAATTGAAATTCTTTCTTTGTAACCAAAGAAATAAGCTCCGACATTTTTCATATAATTGATGAAATAAAACGAAAATTTTAAAAAGCTTTAGGAATATGAAAAATAATGCTAAAATTTCCCTAAATTTGGGTTTCTTAAATTTTAAGTTCATACTTTTGGCTAATTTCTTTTTATGTTTTTATTATTTCTTATCTGCCGTTTTTTTTTTCAAGGTTAATTTATCTATGTATCTATCTCAGTATAGTTCTTCTTATATATATATATACACACACACATACACACACACATATATATATGTAAACACACACACACACAAACACACATATATATATGTATATATATATATATATGTATATATTATCAGTCTATTCATTCCTCTCTATAAAACTATATATCTATTTCGGCATATTCCTTCCTATCTATTTGCCTATCTGTGTGTTTATACCTACCTATCTATCTATCTATCTATCTATCTATCTATCTATCTATCTATCTACCTATCTATCTAACTATCACAGTTTATTCTTTCCTCTCTATTTATCTATATATCTCACTATAGTCTTTGATATCTATCTCTCTCTCTCTCTGTCTCTCTCTCACTCTATCTCTCTCTCTCTCTCTATATATATATATATATATGTGTGTGTGTGTTTGTGTGTATGCGTGTGTGTGTGTATGCGTGTGTGTGTATGCGTGTGTGTGTGTGTGTGTGTGCATGTATATTGGTATGTATCTGACTGATGTCAAATCAGTCGGGTTTCGATTTCGGTTTCAAACAATCGGACGTCTAGCCACACTGGGGATTTTTGATACAGTGAAACACTCTGTCTGTGGATGACAATATATATATATATATATATATATATATATATATATATATATATATATATATATATATATATGTATTATAAAATATTATAAAAAATGTATCGGTTTGTTCTAATATTTTATAATAAATTAATAATAATATATTGTTCTAGTTCGTATTCAGCACTTAAACAATTCGAACAGCCGAATTTTACGTTATCTGTTCTTTTCTCATTTAGATATGTAAATATATATATATATATATATATATATATATATATATATATATATATATATATATATATATATATATATATATATATATATATATTTATATATATATATGTATATATATGTATATATATATATATATATATGTGTGTGTGTGTTGTGTGTGTGTGTATATTGTGTGTATATCCGCTTCTCTCTCTTCGAGATGCCATTTTATCTGTTTCTTATTATATCATCCCTTTTTCGACTTCTTATTCATTTTACTCGTTCTTTTATTTTCTCGTTACCCACTCTCATTGATTCTCTCTATCTATCTCTCCCCGTCTCTCTAACTCTCTCTCTCTCTCTCTTATCTTCTTCTTTTCCCACCTAGATTCCATTTTATCTTTCTCCTCTTTTATCTTCATATTCCCCACCCGGCTCATTGATACTATTCTCTCTTTCTTTTTTAACTTCTCATTTTCTTCCCTATACATCTGATTCCCCCTCCCGCACACAAACCCTCAGTCTTTCCCTCTTTTTCTCTCACTTGTATTCACTTATTCTCCCTGAACGCTTCAAGTCAAAATAATCCCGTCCCTAACTTCTATAAAATGACAATGAAAACCGACGCTAAATGCTTCATTTTCATTCTTTTTTTTTGTCCAATGTAAATTCTTGAAAGTTATTGCTTCGACGATTCTAACAATTTTACTATATTTTTCTTTTTCATTTTTTTCTTCTTTATTTATTTTGCTGATTCTAAATAGTGAAGCTAAAAAGTCAACTCTAAGGACGATTACATGATGCGCAAGCAACAAGATTAAAATAAGCATAATTTCTATGATGAGGTATTGTAACTATTTACACTATTTACATTGTCCGAAATGTTATCCTCATCTTTATTGCCATATTCAGGATGTTTCGGCCGTTGTTCGCTTCGACCCACTTCAGGTTCTGTTTATATTTCTGAGATTAGGTATTGTAACTATTTACAGTATTTACATCGTTCGGAATGTTGTCCTTATCTTTGTTACCATATTCCCGACGTTTCAACCGTTGTACGCTCCGACCTACTTCAGGATCTGTCTATATTTCTGAGATGAGGTGTTTTAACTATTTACACTATTTATATTGCTTGGACTGTTCTCCTCATCTTTATTGTCATATTCACGACGTTTCGACCGTTGTACGCTCCGACCTACTTCAGGATCTGTCTATATTTCTGACATAAGGTGTTTTAACTATTTACATTGTCCGGATAGGAGGCATAGTTGATTAATGGATCGCTTCTCGCATTGAGGAATCGGAGAGCCGAGTTCGAATTCTAATCGAATCCATGTCAATTACTTACGTGCTAATAGCCTTGGAAAAGGTATGAATTCTCTCCCCCCCCCAGCTATGGGTAAATAGCAGGACAGACCGGGTTGCCTTGGATGGCAACTGATCTATCGCAGAAAGAAATGGCAACCTACTGCAGGAAAAAAATCAGCATCATCAGTCATATATCGAAAGATACATGATCGCATGATGTATCACGCATGGCACATAACTGACGTTGTCCGGACTGTAGTCCTCATCTTTATTGTCATATTCACATTTCGTTCGCTGTACGCCGTGACCTTCTTCAGTGGATATATGTTGGAATTTCGAACAAAATCCTGCGGGAAAAGGGAGATGATGTTGAAATAATAGACTGAGGATATCACTGGAAAATACGTAAATTTAAAGAATCAGCGCATATGTTATGCTACAAGAACCTCCTAAGCGCTCCAAGCATAGACATGAATACTATATAGGAACCAGTAATACAGAGATCTAGAGTAAAACAATAAAAGCAAATTGTAATATGAGCTCCGGTAAAAAAATAATTATAGCATGTAATTAGGTTTATAAGTCACAAAAATTGATACTCATGGCTTTGTGGATAAAAGAGTTAGCTGAAATAATCCAGAGATTACTTGACCCAAAAGAGTTGTGAATTCAATACCAGGCCAGACAGATATGCAAAAGAATTTGAAAACTTAGTTACTAAAGAGAATTAACTGAAACTGAGATATCCAGAAAAGGTATGGCACGTGGAACTAGAATAACCGGATGAAATTAAAATAGGCGTTTTCGATTTTGGGAACATTTAAAATCTTTATCCTATTTCAACAGATTCCCGACATCCAATATTAATGCATCCATGCATTAATATCAGATATTTTAACCCAGTTTGATATTAGAGTATACAGGAAAAGTAAATTTTAGAAGGAACCGGTAACCATATCCTTAACAGAAAAGTGTTAAACGCCTGTTCAAAAAACCGGGAGGAGTGTTAGCCTGACGATGGGCGAATATATCCACTCCTATTGATGAAAAATAAACAAATAAATAGTAAAGAAAATTTCAGATTTTAGGCGGAGAAGAAACCGGAAACTCAGTCCTAAACAGGAAACAAGGATTAAACTTCTACTCCTATTCAAAATACCTATCTACTCCTACTGAAGGAAGAAAATAAATAAATAACATTTAAGAGTTTAGGCGGAGACGTTAGAAGTATAGAGTTGAAGTAGACTTTAGAAGGAACCGGAAACCCAATCCTAAACAGGAAACAAGGAATAAACCTCTACTCCTATTTAAAAAACCTATCTACTCCTACTGAAGGATGAAAATAAATAAATAACATTCCAGAGTTTAGGTGGAGACGTTAGAAGTATAGAGTTGAAGTAGACTTTAGAAGGAACCGGAAACCCAATCCTAAACAGGAAACAAGGAATAAACTTCTACTCCAATTCAAAAAACCTATCTACTCCTACTGAAGGATGAAAATAAATAAATAACATTCCAGAGTTTAGGTGGAGACGTTAGAAGTATAGAGTTGTAGTAGACTTTAGAAGGAAATGAAACCCAATCCTAAACAGGAACAAGGGATAAACCTCACTCCTATTCAAAAAAACCTATCTACTCCTACTGAACGAAGAAAATAAATAAAATAACATTTCAGAGTTTAGGCGGAGACGTTAGAATTATAGAGTTGAAGTAGACTTTAGAAGGAACCAGAAACTCAATCCTAAAACAGGAAATCGGGATAAAAACCTCTACTCCTATTCAAAAAACCTATCTACTCCTACTGAAGGAAGAAAATAAATAAAATAACATTTAAGAGTTTAGGCGGAGATGTTAGAAGTATAGAGTTGACGTAGACTTTTAGAAGGAACCGAAACCCAATCCTAAACAGGAAACAAGGGATAAACCTCTACTCCTATTCAAAAACCTATCTACTCCTACTGAACGAAGAAAATAAATAAATAACATTTCAGAGTTTAGGCGGAGACGTTAGAATTATAGAGTTGAATAGACTTTAGAAGGAACCTGAAACTCAATCCTAAACAGGAAACAAGGATAAACCTCTACCCTATTCAAAAACCTATCTACTCCTACTGAAGGAAGAAAATAAATAAATAACATTTAAGAGTTTAGGCGGAGATGTTAGAAGTATAGAGTTGACGTAGACTTTAGAAGGAACCGGAAACCCAATCCTAAACAGGAAACAAGGGATAAACCTCTACTCCTATTCAAAAAACCTATCTACTCCTACTGAACGAAGAAAATAAATAAATAACATTTCATAGTTTAGGCGGAGACGTTAGAATTATAGAGTTGAAGTAGACTTTAGAAGGAACCGGAAACTCAATCCTAAACAGGAAACAAGGGATAAACCTCTACTCCTTTTCAAAAAACCTATCAACTCCTACTGAAGGATGAAAATAAATAAATGACATTTCAGAATTTACTTGGGGACGTTAGAAGTATACAGGTGAATTATATTTTAGAAGCAACCGGGAACCAAATCTGAAACATTAGTTAAACGACTAAAGACTAGGAGGAGTGTGAACCTGGCGATGTGCGAAACTTTCTAATTTTATTATATATTTATTCATTCTTGAAGCAAAAATACATTTTCTTACAAGGAAGATGCAGAAACAGCGTTGTAATGTTTTTTTTTAGAATCCAAACATTTAGGGTTTTATTTAAAGGCATAAATAACCTTGTAACTTGAAGGCAAAAATGTATAGCTGTTCAATTTTCCTACTCTGACTTATTTAAACAGTATTTAAATGTCCGAGTAAAGAGTTCGTCACCAAATGTTACTTTCATGGCAATAAATCAAGAAAGAATTAAACGTATTAAATCATCATCAAATATCTGAGAATTTTTTAAAATTATTTTTGCTGATATTTGAAAAGCAAATAATCGAAGGCGAAACTATTTTAAAATCTTTATCCTGTTTCAACTGATTCCCGATATTCAATATTAGTGCAGCCATTCACTAATATCAGATATTTTAACACAGTTCGATCTTAGGGGATATCAAACGACTCGTAAACTTTGTTGACTGTTCATAATGGGTTATACAAAACATTGCACAAAAGAATGAGGAAATTAGCAATGGAAATATTTACCATAACACGGCCATTCGAATGTTTACTTCAACGTTCCATTCTTCGTATGTACAGCAATTAAACAAATGATGCTGCTCACAGAGAGTTGCGTCAAAAAGTCTCTGTCCGTACGATATGTTCAGCGATAGTTGTCGTGCATGATAAATCGACAGATTGATATTTTTTAAACATCTCACCCCCAAGAAAGGCAATAAAGCCACTAAGACGCAAGCAGTTACTGGGTGTGAGAAAATATAAGAAAAAGAAAAACATTATTAAGTAGTTTGTTTTGTATTGTTTTACGGCTTAACAACCCCAATGGTTTTATTTAATGGCATCAAAATACTTTATTGCGTGTAATATTTTTTCAAAAAATGTATTGCTGGTAATATTTTCATCAAAAGTATATTACTGGTAATATTGTTTTCTTCAAAAATCTATTAATATATATATATATATATATATATATATATATATATATATATATATATATGAAGAAATATAGTCTTAAGGTGTGCTATATTTATGGGTTAAAGTGCTCAATATCAGAGATAGAGCGTGTGTAAATATAAAAGTCAACATTGAAGTCAAATCTTAGTGGCCTCTAAGTGTTGACTTCAATGTTCACTTTTATTTATATATATATATATATATATATATATATATATATATATATTATTATATAATATATATATATATATTATATATTATAATATATATATATATATATTATAATATATATATATTATATATTATAATATATATATATATGCATATATATATATATATATATATATATATATATATATATATATTAGCGAATATTTTTTTCAGAAAATGTGAAGCTGGTAATAATATATTTCTGATAATAATGTTTTACTAGAAAGTATTTCTGGTATTAAAACCTATTTTTACACTTCCTTAATGTTTTGACTCAAGTTTAGGAGTTAACTATTTGCCCATAGCTAGGACCCTAGCAGGTACTACCACCATGGGTCAGGGTGGACCTGGAAAATCAACAATTGGTTCCACATTCCTCAAAAACCACCTGATCAGAGGCCTTGCTGTTTGGACATAGTTTATGGTCTTCTCCTGGGCGCGGATGTAGTTTATCGTCATACCCAGGACGGCATTATTAAGTAGAGAGGACAATAAAGAGAATGGGATCAGATGAGAATGATTGAACTCTTTGAAAGAAGCCTAATAGGAGGATATATATATATATATATATATATATATATATATATATATATATATATATATATATATCATCATACGACATAATTTCTCTGGTCGGAGGATGTCAGGGGCTAAAATTAATCAGGGGAATTAACACAACACAAAAACAGTGCGTAAAGCTGGCTATGGGTGGATCGGGAAGCTTAAAAGTGGCCGGACAAGTGTGACTCCCGAAAAAGGAACAGGGCGCTCGTTAACCTCCACCTCTGACAAGAAGATTCAGAAAGCTCGCGAGACGTTAATGGCGAACCCGCGAGTTATCATCGATGTTTTATGCAAATTCGGATCACAGCTCTTTGTTCCTTCTTGGTGAACACTGCTAGCGGAGCGGCAATGTTTACACTGTAACAGCAGTAAAAAAAAAAAAAAAAAAAACTGGCGCGATCAAGCTCAAACTTCGATCCCGTGACCGCAATAGTACCAACTATAAGTACGCATGAGCAGAAGGTAATGTGACAAACCTAAATATATATTATGGCGAAAGGCTGAATAATTTTTTACTTAACTTTACTTATTAAAGACATTTTTATGTTTAACGTTCTTTTTATAGATACAAGTTGTTAAGCAAATGCTCTGTTTATAATAAACAGTATTAAATAATATTTACCGGCCTGAATGTCCGAGAAATTTTCGTAGAAAATATTCGTCCTTTGACGGAATTCGAACCTGCATCCTATACGGAACCGTCATTTACGCTGACACAAAGGATCGTTCGGTTGGCAAGGTTGAATTTACTGCTTATAAACTTCAATCTTCCATGAATCTCGTACATTCATAACTGCTCATGGCGTATCAAATGTAAACAAATGACGTCATATATTAAGAAATGGACAAAGTCCGACAATTTATTTATTAAAGACATTTTTATGTTTAACGTTCTTTTTTATAGATACAAGTATTTAAGTAAATGCTCTGTTTATAATAAACAGTATTAAATAACATTTACCGGCCTGAATGTCCGAGAAATTTTCATAGAAAATATTCGTCCTTTGACAGGATTCGAACCTGCATCCTATACGGAACCGTATATAACTTTGTATATATGTAAGGTAAACAAAAATCCTTGTTTTTTTTTAGACATTAGAAAAAAATTTATACCCAATTTTGGCATACCGTTATGCCTCAATGTGTCCCCATTGGCACCCAGAACATTTTGTCAACGTGCCTTCAGCTGCGCAAATGCCATGTCTTGTAAAAATCAGATGTCTTTGACACAAAGAAATCTGTTAGTGCCTGCCGCAATTCTATCTCATTTGCGAAGGATTTCCCTCAAAGCAAGTAGTCCCGGGGATGGAAGAGTTTATAATCTGTCAGTGCATGGTCCGAGCAGTCAGGTGGATGACACAGTGTCTCCCAACCAAGTCACCGGTTAGTATTGTCATCGCAATATCTAAACATGGCCGCTCCGCTAGCAGTGTGCCTCAAGGAGGAAGAAAGAGCAGTGATCCCTTTTCTCTGGTCGGGAGATGTATCAGGGGCTGGAATTAATCGGGTGCTTTCAACACAATACGGCTACAGTGCCCTACCGCGTAGAAGTATGTATGAGTGGATCGAGAAATTTAAAAGTGGGCGGGCAAGCGTGATGCACGAAAAAGGAGCAACACAACCCCACCCACGTCAGCCTCCACAACTGACGAGAAGATTCAGCAAACTCAAGAGATGGTAATGACGAACCAGCTAATTATCATCAATGAATTTGCATGTTCTCTGCAGATTCGGATCACAGCTCTTTGTTCATCCTTGGCGCACACTGCTAGCGGAGCGGCTATGTTTACACTGTAACAGCAGTAAGAAAACTGGCGCGATCCCGTGACCGCAATAGTACCAACTATAAGCATGAAAAAATAGATAAATACAAAAATGGACTGATTGGTGAGACCCGCCAGGAATTTGGCCAGTTGTGTTAGGAATTATTTTCAATCAGAACAAACAGCAAAGCTGACTTCTCTCAGCCGAACTGCCAAAAATTAGTACATCCGGCTTACTAATCACCCATTCTGGGCCGATAGAACTGTGAAGTTGTGATAAAGATTGCGCAAGACAGCGGAAGAAAATAGTCATTTACTTCCTCTTTGTATATTTTGGCGCACCCACAGAACAGGGGAATATGATGAAATGTTAGAGAAAATGGAAACAAAAAGGAATACTTAACATCAGGAAGAGACAGATGGGGAAGGAGGGCTTGGGAAATTTGCTCTTTGTTCTTCCTTGGTGCACACTGCTAGCGGAGCGGCCATGTTTATACTGTAACAGCAGCAAGAAAAACTGGCGTGGGCAAGCTCAATCTGCGATCCCGTGACCACAATAATACCAAATATAAGTACGCATGAGCAGAAAGCTGTGTGACAAACCTAAAGATATACAATGGCCAAAGTTCGGATATTTTTTGCCTTAACTTCGTATGATTTCGTTTTAAATAACCGACCAAGACTTGATATAAAAAAAGATACAAATCACTTTTCCTATCCCTTCATAGTTCTGGATTTCTATGTCAGATTTTCTGTCCTTTATTTTTCAGTCAGTTGAATTTTCGCACCTGCTACAGATTGACATCCCCGATGCGTAATTCACACCTTGGAGAGAGAAACAACGTTTTTCAATTGATTTTATGTCTCTGAGAATTGGCTTCTTTTCACTGTCCGTCTTGACACGAGATGGAATGAAAACAGTTCGCCTTTTCTGATTATTTTTTTTAATATATATTTGAACTGAATATCTAAGAAACTTTCTTATTAACCCATTACCTGCCATGAGCCCCATACGGGGATCTGTTAAAATTAAACTCCCTACATGTCATTCCTTGTATTTACATTGAATTACTTACATTGCATCTGCAGAGGTATATTTTACAACACTTAGCTTTTAAAGTTTTTATTATTAGCCGTAAGAAGACACTTTCTGTCATAATTTTACATTTCAAGAGTAGAAAAATAATGACTATTTTGAAAAGTATTTTTTTATTAACTCTAATCAATATTATTTTTGATGCTTTATACACATATATATTAGATGTCCTAGTTTTTATAAAAAACGGCAATGGTAACTACTCTATCTCTTAAACATCTCTATCTATAAAAGGCAGGATGTGTGTGTGTGTGTGTGTGTGTGTGTGTGTGTGTGTGTGTGTGTGTGTGTGTGTGTGTGTGTGTGTGTGACGAATGCACGGCCGCAATTTTCGACGGATTTGCATCAAAATTTACATGCACATGCTCAAAGTTAGCAGGGAAGGCCAAGACCGATTTTGCATTTCCCACCTCGTATCGCTAGTGAAAATAATCGATTTTTTCATGCTTCTACAGCAGTTTTCATGTAGTTTGCAGCCATTTTCTACTGGCCAGAGTGAGATCCAATAGCTGGTTGCCACGAATAGGCAGGAAGATTCTATTGGCCAGCGCGAGAGCCAACAGCTGACTCACACGAATGTTAACTAGCATGCTAGCATGCAAAAAAATAATCGATAGCTGCATTCATCACAAGTGGGAAAAATTTAAATCTTTACACTTTACTCCAATTGGCTCATTCGCTTGCTTAAACTCAACGTTGATTCTGATTCCGCTGAACCGGGTTGGGTGTGAACAAGTATTTGTTGTTAACATTCTTTTTTCATTCGGTTTTTCCAGTTACGAGTCCTTTTTAAAGCTGATCGTTTTGTGTTCATTTTCATTAGTTCTTTTTTCGTAACAGATTTAATATTTAGTATAGAGCTTAGAAAAAATTCGCAGTGTGAGATAGGCAAGAAGTAAGGCATGTAGCAACATCATCACGGCAAAGAGCACTCCTTTAAAAGCAAGGAAGGGCAAAACATTTTAAGTCAAGTGATAGCGATTGCTGTATGAGTCGTACGATTTTTGAATCAAGCACGGGCAACGCCGGGTCATGCTGCTAGTAAGGAATGAATAAACTCCTAAGACACCTGCCTGGGCCAAAAATGCGCATTAAAAAAATTTGGCAGTTAATGGGTTAATATAACTCATTTCCCAATGATTGAATGCATATATAGTGGTTGGAAATTAATGCTTGATTTTACAATAATCTTTTGAATTGTCTTCTAATATTATCTTTATAATTGTTGCACCAAATTATATTACCCATTCCTAATGATTAAAATGTCCATTTTTAATTTTATATCAATCGCCTTTAGAATTTCGTTCTAAAATACGTCAAATATCCTTTGTATATATTGGAAAATAACATTAGCTTGTTCGAAAAATTATGTCCAATTTTAGAATAAGCATTTTAATTATGTTCTAATAGATTAATATAATAGTTACCTAAAAATATATTACTCCTTTCTAATGATTAAAGTATCCTTTTGTTGATTTTATATCAATCTCTTGTCAAAATTTTATCAAATACGTGACGCACCCTCTATATACACGAGAAAATATTATCAGGTTGTTCGGGAAAATAATGTCCGATTTTAGAATAAGCCTTTTTAATTGATCTAATAATATGTCTTTAAAATTTTGTTCTCAAATTGACGCAACCTCTCTATTCAGTGGAAAGTATTATCAGGTTGTTCGGAAAATAATGTCCGATTTAGAATAAGCCTTTTAATTGTTTTTAATATACTGTATGAAATGTCCTTCAAAATTTTGTTCTCAAATGACGCACCCTCTATTCAGTGGAAAATATTATCAGGTTGTTGGGAAAATGTGTCGATTTTAGAATAATTGTTCTAATATATTGTATGAAGATGAAGATGTCAAAATTTTGTTCTCAAATACGTGACGCACCCTCTCTATTCAAAATAATGTCGATTTTAGAATAAGCCTTTTAATTGTTGTCTAATATACTGTATGAAGATGTCCTTCAAAATTTTGTTCTCAAATACGTGACGCACCCTCTCTATTCAGTGGAAAATATTATCAGGTTGTTCGGAAAATAATGTCCGATTTTAGAATAAGCCTTTTAATTGTTTTCTAATATACTGTATGAAGATCTCCTTCAAAATTTTGTTCTCAAATACGTGACGCACCCTCTCTATTCAGTGGAAAATATTATCAGGTTGTTCGGAAAATAATGTCCGATTTTAGAATAAGCCTTTTACTTGTTTTCTATTTGTCTATATAAAAATCTGCTTCAGAATTCTGTTCGCAAATACGTGACGAACGCACTGTATACACTGAAAAACAATGTCCGATTTTAGAATAAGATTTTAGATGAAAAAGGCTACGCATGATGGACATACTACAGAAGGCGCCACTCAAAATTATAGAGTCAGCAGCAGTCCATTGCAGTTTCATCACTGTATTCTGCAAGTCTCATTCCATATATGCTGCAAAGGAAGCTCTTGAAATAAAATGCGTGGGTCAATTCCTGGCAAGTTGGGGGTCACCTGAAACAAATTCACGCCATCAGCACTTTCTTTTACTCTGATTTTGTTTCACCTCCAACCAACTCTTGCAAAGCCAAACGACGATAGGGAATGGATGACGAGAACAGGTGAAACTTGAAGCTTGTTGTCCTGAACCTTTACGTTGGCAGCGAATGTAATCATCAACGCCATCATCATAAATGAAGCGATCAACAAAGAAGAAATTAAATTCTTGGATACGAGATAAAAGGGACGACAGCAAGGTTGAGTCATATATAATTTCCGTTTTTTTGTTATCGACTCAAAAAGTGAAGTTCAATAACATTTGATTCAGTGGTATATTCACCGTTATTTGAAAAGACGTCTTGCCACGTATCCAGCATCTCTTTGATATCTTTTCATTAAAATTCCGCAGATTTGGATGTTGAAGGTATTCGACGAACTCTTCATTCTAGTTTTCATGAGAGAAAAGTTATAAGCTTACGGTAATGTCAGGTGAATTGGCGGCAAATTTAGCCATCGACGCCAGCATCATAAAAATGGGGATCAGCAAAGAAGAATTTAAATTCTTGGATACGAGATAAAACCAATGACGGCGATACGCTATATCTCGTCTGAAAATAGACAGTCTTATGATTTTAAAACTTGTCTTTGTCCAACCATTGTCAAGTTTGCATCTCAAACCGAACGTACTTAGTGTAATCTTTATTCTAACTCCAGGTATTTGTCAAGTTGTAATCGTTTGAATTTAATCAAGACTTGCACATGTTCTGGAGAGTTGCCTCTTTTTCACTGGGAAATGTCTTTGGAACTTTTGTTGAAATGATGGCGTTGAGGACTAAATTTGCCGTAAGCTTTCAGTTTCACCAAAACCTGCTCCAGTCATCAACGCCAGCATGATAAATGAAGCGATCAACAAAGAAGGAATTAAATTCTTACATACGAAATAAAGATAACGAATATTCTCTGCATATATTATTACTGAAGGAACCGAAAAAAATATTAAACAGACATTATTAAACAATATGAAAGGAAGAATCAGTTTTCTATTTTTATTAAGTTAAAATCTCACGCCCATTTAATTACAACGTCGCGGTTTTACTTAGATATTGTACAAGTCCGTATGCAGCACCTAGGGAGGAATAAACTCACAACTCTGTCTGGGAAATGTCTTTGGAACTTTGTTAAAATGAATAGCGTAAGTAATAGAAAGGTTTTAGGGAATTGATGAGGGGAAGAGGTTTTGGTGAAACTGGAAGTTTCTTGTCCTGAACCTACCCATTGGGCACGAATGTAGTCATCAACGCTATCATCATAAAAGAAGCAATCAGCAAAGTAAAAATTAAATTCTTGGACGAAGTCGACGACGTTTCTTTGTCTAAAATTCTTATCGCCATTAACTTTCGAAATGTATCAGAATATTTCATTTTCGGGTTTTTTCCATTTTCTACTGAAATATTAACTTCTAAAACATCTAAATAAGTCTTAGAAGCAAAAAAAAGTCTATAGCTTTAATTTCTAAAAATAAGCAAACACGAGCAACAAAAAATGTATATTTAAAAATAAAAAATAAAAAACAATTTTATAAGATCGCATAAAGAATCAGATCAGATCATGTCTGGTGCTCCTGCTATGTATTTAGAGATTCTTGATAAAATCCAAAGAGGAATCTGGAATGTTTCTCTCCAGAATATATCTTACATATTTATAAGTCTACTATTCATCCATGCTTTGAATATTGCTGCCACATATGGTCCGTTGCTCCTGCTATATATTTAGAGATTCTTGATAAAATCCAAAGAGGAATCTGCAATGTTTCTCCAGAATCTATCTTACATATTTATAAGTCTACCATTCATCCATGCTTTGAATATTGCTGCCACATATGGTCCGGTGCTCCTGCTATATATTTAGAGATTCTTGATAAAATCCAAAGAGGAATCTGCAATGTTTCTCTCAGAATCTATCTTACATATTTATAAGTCTACCATTCATCCATGCTTTGAATATTGCTGCCACATATGGTCCGGTGCTCCTGCTATATATTTAGAGATTCTTGATAAAATCCAAAGAGGAATCTGCAATGTTTCTCTCCAGAATCTATCTTACATATTTATAAGTCTACCATTCATCCATGCTTTGAATATTGCTGCCACATATGGTCCGGTGCTCCTGCTATATATTTAGGGAATCTTGATAAAATCCAAAGAATCAGCAATGTCATTGGTCCTGACCTGGCATCTCGGATTCAGTCTATTTCTCACCTTCGTAACGTTGCTTCCCTTTGCCTTTTCTATAAATACTTTCATGGTAACAGTTCTAATGTTGGTGGCAATTAAAGTCATCAACGCCATCATCATAAAGGAAGCGATCAGAAAAGAAATTAAATTCTTGCATACGAGAGATAAAGCCGTAAACGACGATATATATTTCTACAGAAGTATATTTAAGAGAAATAAGTCAAGGAGGAGACATCAGCAGAACACCGCTTAATGTTAAGTTACTGTTAATCGCCTTAAGCTGAAATCTTTCACAATTGATAAGTTAGGATTGCTGTAATTCAAAGAATAAAGCTTAGTTTATAAAAATTTGAAACTGACATGGACTTATATAGGTTTTTCTTTTGCTTATTTCGTCGCCTACAGTAATGTCCAGACTTTGGATTAGCATCAAGAAACATCAGAGACTCGACATTGCTGGCTGTTACAGTGACTTATGCAAATTTGTTCGAAATGTGAGGGATACTCAAAGATATACCTCAGACCGAATATATAATCTTTGTCCTAACTTTTAATTCAATATCACGAAAACCAAAGCAAATTACATACCATCGTCACCGATCAGACCCCAGGCTACTATCAGTTATGATAAATAGATGCCTCCTTGGTGAGTCACCGTGTGTTGAGAGACGATTGAGCTCCAAACTCACTCCAGACCTCAAATAGAAATCTTATATACGATCCATCGCTAACGATGCTGGAAAAATGGCCGGTTCCCTGTACTGATCCAGTAAGGACCTGACTCCTCGTTCAATCTTCTACCTATTACAAAAGCCAGATCAGGCCTAAAATGGAGTACTGCTGTCATATTTGGACAGGAGCTACCCAGTTCTCAAGTTCCAGTCTAGATAGAGTCCAAAAGCTTCTGCGCGTCCTTAGGGTGATAAACTATTTTCTCTCTCTCTCTCTCTCTCTCTCTCTCTCTCTCTCTCTCTCTCTCTCTCTCTCTCTCTCTCTCTGTCAGAAGGGATATGGCAAGTCTCTCACCGCTTTATCGCTAAATCCCTGGATAGTGCTCAGATGAACTACATTCTTTAGCCCCAACTGGTCTAACCCTCACACCACTTACTCATATATATATATATATGATACATTTTGCCGACGCGTTTCGTCTTCTGACTTTTTCAAGGCAAAAATAAAATCGAAATGTTTTTGTTGTTATAGTTACATTAAAATTCAAAATTAAAAAGATAGACGCTTGTGTCTAAGCCTTTTTTCTGATTAATGTAAATATAGTTAAATTCCAAAAACATTTCGATTTCATTTTTGCCTTGAAAAAGTCGGAAGACGAAACGCGTCGGCAAATTGTATGATTTTTTTCCAATTGTCATTTGATACCAATCTCTCTTGTCCACAGAATTCATCTGGGAATTTAACTATATATATATATATATATATATATATATATATATATATATATATATACGATCCATTGCTAAAGATGTAGGTAAAATGATCGGCTTCCTGTGCCACTCCAGTAAGTACCTGACTCCTTATGCTATCCTCTATCATTACAAGAGCCAGATCAGGCCTAAAATGGAGTACTGCTGTCCTATTTGGGCAGGATGTGTCCAGTCCTTTCTTTCCTGCCTCGATAGAGGCCAAAAGCGTCTCTGCGTCCCTGTGGGTGACTAATTCTTCTCTCCCCCCCCTCCAAGCCCTGTCTCACAGATGAGATGTAGAAAATCCTCTCGCTGCTCTATTTTTATTTCTACAGAAAGTGCTCGAACGAACTGCATTTGTTAGTTCCACCTGTCCGAACCTTCAACGTCCCGGACGACCTATGTCACATACAATGTTGCTTAACTTCTTTAATAATATTATTTTTTATTTCATACGCCCTAACGTCCAATTATCCCTTGCGTCTTAGTCGCTTTATTGCCTTGTTTGGGGTGAAATGATTAAAAAGATCAATTATTCGAACTAAGAACCGCTTGGTAAAGAAATTCGCGTTGCCTTGGCTCAAGACTTAACTCGTTTCCTATCTGACGTCAAATCTTGTAGACTATTATTTTTTTTGTCTTTCATAGGCGATCTTGTTATCTTATATTGCTCTATGTATCTCGTGAAGTAGTTTACTCTCAGTTCTCCCCTGCTCCTCTCGTTTTCAATAAGCTGCATGTTGCAAGTGTCTGTAAGTGGAATATGAAGTTTGCGTAGCACTAACCTTTCGTATTCCAACAATATTTCTTGTTTTATTCTTTCTTTTTCATTCCTCTTCTTTAGCTTCATTTCCTTTTTTATTTTTTCTTCGTACTTTTCTCTCATTCTTTTTTCTTTGCATATTTTTATTTTTTCCTAGCAGGAGAGCCCGGCGTTGCCCGGGGATGTAACAGTAAGAGATCGATCAAGTATCGATCATCATAAAGACTGAAAAATAAAATTGACAAAGATTATTGTTTAAGGTTGACGGACACGCATGTCTTAATTATTTTTTTTTATTTTTTTTTTTTTGTTTTTACGAATTGGTCAAACTCAAACAAAAACATTGTTTTCAATTGTTATGAGTCTCTACCGATTGAATAGAATTTTATTATAAACAATTGTCTTGTAAATGGAATTTTTTAAGCATTCTGAATGTAAAAATAAAGAAAAAAGTGTGCAAGACAATAAGAAACACTACATGCCAAAAAAGTGAAGTTTTGTTTTAAATCGGTTGAAAAATGTAGGAAATCCGATCCCATATATAAACGAACACACACACACAACCTGGGTTTTATAATAAGTATAACTCGATAACTCGATATTAATAAGTATAACTCGATATGAGTTGTCCTCCCTTTCATTAAGGCCTCTTAATCGTGTTTTCAAATTGATTTGCTGCAAAAACAATTGTGTTTTTCCAATTTTTGGCGCTGTTAGAACCACCGCAAGATAATTTTACGCAGTTCTGTGAAGTTTTGTTGAAATCGGTTGAAAAATGTAGGAAATCCGATCCAATATATAAACGAACAGACACACACACACACACACACACACACACACAACCTGCGTTTTATAAGTATGATTTATTTATTTTCTCAAAGTATTCTATATATAGGTTTGCCATTGCTGGTGATAATGGTGAGCCCATTGCTAATCCCTCATCCTGTCGATATATGTCTGATCCCATTCCGAAGTATGTTGTTTGCGTACAGAATGTCAGGATCTCCATCAGGTTTTCTATTTTATATTGGTCCGTTCTCTTAAGGAAGAATTCCGTAGCTAGTCTGTTTTCCTTCTTTTATTTTTTCTTCTTTTACTTCATTCATTCTCTCCTTCCATTTTCTTCCTACTCATTTTCCTTTCTTTTCTTTTTTTAGAACTTTGCATAGAGCAATTTTGGCTCAAAATGTTATGGCCACGTTCCAGCTGCTAGACGTATAAATGTGAATTTAGTGTTTCATTGCGTTTTAAGAACTCTAAGCGAATAATACTCGGAGGATCGCATCACACCCAAAGCATTACTCTTTTTACACTGATTTTAGCGCCGGTTGTGAGGAATTATACTTTACAATGTGGTTTTGCGTTATCGTAGCGTCGAAAAGCATTTTCTTATTGACGAATGCAGCGCACTTTTCGACTGAAAGTTTAAGGACACGTTGCAGCTGCTGGACGTGTAAATATGCATTTAGCTTTTTATTGCGTTTTAAGAATTCTAAGTGAATAATACCCCAACGATCCCACCACAAGAATACCATTACTTTCCTTCCATGGAGCGCAAATTTGTGCATCAGTAGCGGGGATTTATGTTTGCCAATACTTTACCTTGTACATTGAACATTGTTGTATGTAACCCACTTTTCATCGCCTGTTATCATATATTTAAGGAACCGTTAGTCAGGATGATACATTCATCAAGATGATTGGTCGCCCAAAACGGAAACTATATAATGATGGAAAACAAAGGTGCATAGAATTTCAAAGACACTTTTTAAACCATTGCACTCTAAGGTGGCTAATCCGTGTGTGGCCTTACTAAAGCTAATGACGTTAATCCTAGAGTTTGCGATGTGGCCTATGTTGTAGAGCGATCTTTCACGTATCTCATACCTTCAACTCTGAAGTTCCGGCTGCCGGACCTATAAATGTGCATTTAGTGTTTCATTACGTTTTAAGAATTCTAAATGAATAAGGCCCCGATGATCACACCGTATACGCATCTTTACCCTTCTTACCCTGGTTTTGGCGTCGGTTGTGAAGAATTATTCCTCTCAATATGGTTTTGCGTTGTCATGAAGTCGAACGACACTTTTTCTATTGACGAATGCGCCACTCTTTTCTACTATGTACAGACTAAAAGCTTTACAGACATCTACAAAATGTAAAGCGGCCTGTAGATTCTTTGACCTGTCACCCTGAAAATTCCGCCAAACAGTGAGGATTTGTCCAACGGTTGGTCTATCTTTTCGGAAGCCATTTTGATTTTTTTCGGAGCACATTTTCTACTTCCGGCTGCATTCTCTTGAGAAGACTTGAGTTGCAAATTTTTACTGCAATGGCGGTGAATGCAATTCCTCTATAATTGTTTTGCCAAGTCTTGTTCTCCTTTCTTTGACAAAGGAAGTTTTGCAGCCTTCATCCCATCTTTCTATGACTTCTCTATAATTCGGCGTTACATAATTGAAGCAGAATATCGTTGAAATCCTGATTCTTCCCAAACTCCAGAGGAATGTGATCAAGTCCCACTGTTTTCCTATTTTGGGTGTTTTTTTAAAGCCGTTTCAAGTCCTACATCTGTAAAGTTTGCAGGTTTAATGTGAAGAGGAGGTTCAATGATTTGCTCGACCTTTTATTTGTATAGCATCATTTCGGCAGTTACTGTCTCAGGGCGGGCGGGGGTGATACAAAAATGGTGTTCTGAGTTTTTTTTTTAAGGCTTTAGAGAAATCTACAAAATTTAAGACGGCTTGTAGATTCTCTGCTCCGTCACCTTTAAAATTCCGCCAAAAAGGATTTGTCCAACGATTGATCTATCTTTTCGGAAGCCATTTTGATTTTTTTTTCGGATCACCTTTTCTACTTCCGGTTGCATTCTGTTAAGAAGCCTTGAGTTGTATATTTTTGTTGCAATGGCGTTGAGTCCTTTTGACGACCATTAATCTCCTTTCGTTGTGAACGAAAGTATGCATATGAAAGAAGCTCTTAAGATGACGGGGAACAATTTGATCCTAGAGGAGCTATGAAGAAGTCATGCACTTCAGTTAAGAAGAGATTGAGGCCTATGGTGAAAGCAAAGGTCGAGCTCAGTTGAATATAGCCGATGGGAGTAAAACAGAAAGAAAGAAAGAAAGAAAGAAAGAAAGAAAGAAAGAAAGAAAGAAAGAAAGTGTTGTGGTAAACCCTCCTACAGTAGAATGAACTCTTCCTCCTCTCATGAATACTAACTGCGGTACTTTTTAACGGGAGTCGGGTGAGCAGCCGTGACGCTGTTAATCTACCGTTCGGACGTACACCTCTATCTGCTTATTACTAATACGCTTGCTTTGCATATATTCTGTATTTCAATACACTTGTTCAACCTATCTTCGTCTTCCATGTCTTTCCTTCTGGCCCCTAAACAGGTCACAACATAAAGAAAGAAAGAAAAGAAAAAAGGAAGGAAATAAAGAAAGGCAGAAGAAAAAAATAGGTTGGTGTTCGACCAAATTGTTATGGCCACGTTCCAGCTGCTAGACGTATAAATGTGCATTTAATGTTTCTTTGAGTCTCAAAAACTCTCAATGATTAGTACTCCGACTACCCACGTACAAACTTCGTTCTTTCATCGAGCTCAGATTTTTGTGGCCTTATGTCGGACTAGATTAACGTTTTGTTCCGATTGTTATTTTAACCCTAATTCGATCTGTCTGTCTGCTCTATATGACGAGTAAGCCAACTCTTTCTCCGTTCGGGCGCTAGCTATTTGATTCGCGAATTCCTGTGGAGGCGTCGAAGTGTAAAAAGGTGGATAGCGGCCAGACATTTGAGCCTCCCTGGGCTTCTCCGTCATTAGTTAAACTCGGTATCAAAATACAGTCCGTAATGAATGTTTTGTGATGGTCGAACGTTGCCACGGGCGAATTGGTAAATAAACGACAGGTCGGAAATGGATGACGAATGGAACCCGTAAAATATGATTAAGTTAGTCTTAATCAAACACACACACACAGACATATATATATATATATATATATATATATATATATATATATATATATATATATATATGTAAAAGGATCAAGAGAGTTTTGGTATGTATAGAAGAGAGGAGTTTGTGAAGACTGGAATAGGCGAAGGAAAATGAAGAAGAGAAAGAGGGAAAGAGAAAGAAAGATTTAAGATGATCAATGGAACGAATAAAAAAAAAGGAGTGAATGAAATATTAGTAAATGGGGCAGAACGAAAGCGAAGGAAAAATCAGAAAAGAAAGAAAGAAACGATAGAAGAAGAAGAAAAGGAGGTACGAATAAAAGAAAAGAAAATGAAAAAAAATCAGAAGAAAAAAAAAGGAAACGGAAGGAAGAAAAATGACTGAAAGAAAAAAAAGAAGAAAAAAGAATTCGAGAAGGAATAAAAGAAACAAGAAAAAGAAAAAAGAATGAAAGAGAACAAGGAATGAAAAAAGAAAAAGAAACAGAATGAAATAAACAGAAAAAGAATAATGAAAGAAAAGGGAGAATGAAAAAAAGAAAGACTGGAAGAAGAAAAAAGGAATGAAAACAATGAAGATAAAAAATGAAGGAAGACATTATATATATATATCAGAATGAAGAAAAGAATGAACAGAATAAAAAAATGAAAACAAGGAATATGAATGTCGAGTTAGAAAAAGAATAAAGAAAAAATGCAAGAAAAGAAAAAAGAAGAAAAGATAAAAGAAAAGAAATAGAAATGAAAGAAAATGGAAGAAGAAAAAGAATGAGATAAAAGAAGAAAAATAAAAGAATGAAAAACAAAAAATAAAAGAAGAAAAACAGTTAAAATGGTAAATGAAAAAGTAAAAAATAAAACGAAATAAAATAAAGAATAAATAAAAGAAAAAAGGAGAAGAAGAAAAGAAAAGAAAAGTGGAGAAAAAAAAGAAAAAGAAGAAATGAAAGCAAGGAGAAGAATGATAAATAATAAAGTAAATAAAAAAAGAATAAAAATACAAAAAGAAAAAAGAAAAGAAAAAATAGAAAAGTACGAATAAAAAGAATAAAAAATAATGGAGCTCTATCAAGTCGTGAACAACAGTCCTGCGATTCAACCATAAAAATTGATGTACGATATCTTGTCATTTAACTTCAGCTCGAACCCTGAACACTGGCATCGCTTCGAAGTCTCTGTCGAAGGTTTTAACTCATCTACATTTAAAATCTTGTGCCTATTATATTGTAATCACCATCAGTGGTTGCATATTTATATTTCATATCATGATAGATATGTACAGAGATAGATAGATAGATAGATAGATAGATAGATATGAACAGACTGGGATAGATAGATAGATAGATAGATAGATAGATAGATAGATATGAACAGACCATAGATAGATAGATAGATAGATAGATAGATAGATAGATAGATATGAACAGACCATAGATAGATAGATAGATAGATAGAGTCTGGTTAGCAAGGTCGTATTACTGATATGATCGTTCGAGAAAAATCATGGGAAATTTATTGTTTAATAACAGTAATTCGACATTGCTAAGCAGATGCTTCCTCTGTAACTAAATGGTATAGCACGACATATAGATAGATAGATAGATAGATAGATATGAACAGACTGAGATAGATAGATAGATAATGAACACAGTGTGATAGATTTTTGAGTACAAGAAAGCAGAGCTTTCTCAATCAAGGATGTTGTAGCTTTTCGAGTACATGATGATTTATCTTTTTGCGTACAAAATGCATGATTTCGTTGATTTTTGAGTACAAGACAGCGTTGTATTTTGAGTATAAGACGGCATTGCATTTTGAATAAAAGACGCCTTTTTTTTTGAGTGCAAGATGGCGTAGCGTTTGAATACAAAATGGCCTAGGTTTTTAAGCACATTGGGATTCAGCTTTTTGAGTACAAGATGACATTTTTTTTTTCGAATATAAGATGGCGTAGCATTATAAGTACACGATGTCGTCGCTTTTAGATTTCAAGATGACATAGTTTTTTTTACAGTTCATTTTATACAAGGCGACTCGACTTCGAGTGTTACAGAGTAAGAGGCACAGTTTTTGCGGATATGTGGGGAAGATAACAGTTAACCCTAGACTTGAACAGATTAACATTTTACTGATCGGGGAAGCATCCTCTTGGGAGTCGGTTCTGCAGAGCAGTGGTTCGCGGATAGAAGCTGTTCGAGTGGAACTTACTTCTCAGCGATGGAATACAGAGAAAATGTGGATTGTTTGCTACTATGTGAGTGACATGGGGGGGGGGGGTCCTAGCTGGGAAGATTCTCACTGGCGGGACCCAAAAAATGTAGTTCGTCCGAGCACTTTCCATGGAAGTAGCGATCCAGCAGTGAGAGATTCGTTAAAAGATGGAGATGCGCTTTTGGTCTCTATCGGGACTAGAAAGTTAGGACCGGGGACCTCCTGCCCAAATATGACAGCAGTACTCCATTTTAGGCCTGATCTGGCTCTTGTAAAGATAGAGGATAGCATAAGAAGTCAGGTCCTTACTGGATCAGTACAGGGAACCGGCCATTTTTCCTGCATCATTATCGATGAATAGTATGTACGATTTCTATTTGAGGTCTGGGGTGAGTTTGGAGCTCAAAGCAAAGGGCCTCACCGAAGGGACCTAACATTCATCCTGATTGGTAGTAGTTTGGGGTCCGATCGGCGGTGTTGGCTTTAATTTGGTTTTCGAGGCATTGAATGTAACCAGCCAGTTCCTCTTCCCTCACTAGGTGGTTTGTGTTAAGTCGGATGAGAGATCAGCTGCTAATCTCTGATCAGCAAGAATTTTAGAGGTGCGCCCATATTTCATATGTTATTTATAGTCCATAGAGCAGTCACTTGCAAGAAGACGCTGTTCAAGTGGAACTTACTTATTGCCGATGGAATACGCAGGGAATGTGGGTGCTTTGCTACAATGTAAGTGGCATGGCGGTGTTACGGTTTTTTGGGTATATAACACATATAACTAGTGAGCGAGTCAGAATGACTTATTTCCCTTTATAGGCGAGCAATAGAAGGTTGACCAATCAGAAGCCGCCCAACACTGTATTTGTCGTGTATAAAGGCGGCCATCTTGTTTCCTCCTACCGGAAGGACCAAACGCGACCAGGAGAAGGATGAACTACACTCTGCTGTGATATCCACTGCGAACCTGCACTACGCTTTCCTACTGTCTCCGAAATATTCACTGCCAACCTCTGGATTCTATACTCGAGGACGACCGTCATGAGAATGTCTAACAGGCGGGTCCTAGGCCTGAAGTTCAGATATGGCGGAACCAAGGAATGTAGTTCTTCCGAACATTTTTCATAGAAGTAGCAATAGAGCAATGAGAGGCTCGCTACATCCCGCCTGTGTGTGTGTGTGTGTGTGAGAGAGAGAGAGAGAGAGAGGGAGAGAGAGAGTAAAATTATTTTTTTACTTATCAAGACTTGAAAGTGAGGACTGGGTTCCTCCCGTCCAAATATGGCTACCGTACTTCATCTTCGGCCTGATTTTGTTTCTTGTAAAGATAGAGGATAGCATGAGAAGTTAGGTCCTTACTGGAGTGGTACATGCAGCCGATCATTTTTATCTACATCTTTGGCAATGGATTACTTACTCATATATATATATATATATATATATATATATATATATATATATATATATATATAGTGGTGGTGTGAGGTTAAACCAGTTGGGGCTAAAAGATTGTAGTTTCTCTGAGCACTGTCCATGGATTTAGAACGATAAACCAGTGAGAGACTTGCCATATCCAGTCTGAGAGAAAGAGAGAGAGAGAGAAAGAGAGAGAGAGAGAGAGCGGTTGGAGGGTTGAAAATAGTTTATCACCCACAAAGACGCACAGACACTTTTGGACTATTTAGACTGGAAATTGAAGACTGGGAACCTCCTGCCCCAAAATGATACCAGTAGGATTGATCTGGATCTTGTAAAGATAGAGGAGTACACGAGGAGTCAGGTACTTACTGGAGCGTCACAGGGAGCCGACCATTTTTCCTGCATCTTTATCGATGGATCATATGTACGCCTCTTAGGTGAGATCTGCGGTTAAAACCAAATAGTCGCCTTGAGCGACACTTGAGCCTTAAAATCTCTCGTAAATTTATAATTGCAAGACGTAGCTTTTTGAGTAGAAAATCGTGCAGCTTTATAAGTTCACGATAACATATTTTTTCCGAATATAAGATGGTGTAAATTTTTAAGTACACAATGACGTAAGTGTTTGGGATACAAGATGGCGTAGCTTTTTGTGTAACAAGATGGCGTTTTTTTTTTGCGAACAAAATGGCGTAACTTTTTGCGTACAAAATGGCGTAGCTTTTTGCGTACAAAACGGCGTAGTTTTTTGTACGAGGTGATTTAACAAATTGGGATGCAATATGGCCTAGCTTTTCGGGTACAAGAACAAAATTATTCGCTGATTGATTTCACACATCCGTCCTGGGTATGACGATAAACTACATCCGCGCCCTGGGTAAGACAATAAACTACGTCCACTAGCAAGGACTTTGATCAGGAGGTTTTGGGAAGCATGGAACAACTTCTTAATTACTGGTGTTCTCAGGTCCACTCTAACCCAGGGTGGTAGTACCTGTTAGGGTCCCAGCTCTGGACAAATAATTAACCCTCAAACTGCGGTCAAAACACTATGAAAGTGTGAAAATAGGTTTTAATACCAGAAATACATTTTGAAGAAAACCTATTACCAGAAGTAGATTGTTTGAAGGAAAAATTATTACCAGCAATACATTTTCGAAAAAAAAATATTACCAACGATATTACCAGCGATACACTTTGAAGAAAAAATTCCAGAAGTAGATTGTTTGAAGGAAAAATTATTACCAGCAATACATTTTCGAAAAAAAAATATTACCAACGATATTACCAGCGATACACTTTGAAGAAAAATTCTTACCAGAAGTAGATTTATTGAAGGAAAAATTATTACCAGCAATACATTTTCGAAAAAAAAATATTACCAACGATATTACCAGCGATACACTTTGAAGAAAAATTCTTACCAGAAGTAGATTTATTGAAGGAAAATTATTACCAGCAATACATTTTGAAAACAAATATTACCAACGATATTACCAACGATACACTTTGAAGAAAAATTCTTACCAGAAGTAGATTTATTGAAGGAAAAATTATTACCAGCAATACATTTTCGAAAAAAAATATTACCAACGATATTACCAGCGATACACTTTGAAGAAAAATTCTTACCAGAAGTAGATTTATTGAAGGAAAAATTATTACCAGCAATACATTTTCGAAAAACAAATATTACCAACGATATTACCAACGATACACTTTGAAGAAAAATTCTTACCAGAAGTAGATTTATTGAAGGAAAAATTATTACCAGCAATACATTTTCGAAAAAAAAAAAATATTACCAACGATATTACCAACGATACACTTTGAAGAAAAATTCTTACCAGAAGTAGATTTATTGAAGGAAAAATTATTACCAGCAATACATTTTCGAAAAAAAATATTACCAACGATATTACCAACGATATTACCAGAAAAGTTTTTCTTCAAAGTTTATCGTTGGTAATATTTTTTTTTTCGAAAATGTATTGCTGGTAATATTTTTTCCTTCAAAGAACGATACACTTTGAAGAAAAACTCTTACCAGAAGTTGATTTTTTGAAGGAAAAATTATTACCAGCAATACATTTTCGAAAAAAAAATATTACCAACGATAAAAATCTTGTCGTCCTTGGATATCCCATTGAGGTTGATATGCCGTAAAACAAAACAAATCAAACGAAAACCAAACTATTCAGTCATCATCTTTCTTCAGGCCAAAAGAACAAATGGGTGGGGTTATTCAGGAGAATCAGTGCTTTTATACCCACCCGTAATCAGTCACCAGGTCGTTTCACTTGTCACGTAAGCCACATTGGGACGCACAATGCCTGCTTAATTTAAAAGTAGGCATCAAGAGTGTTAGAAATGCGCGTCTCATCTTACAACGCATCAGTTGCAATCTGACTTGCTGGACGATTTGTGCGTTTATCAAATCGAATCGAGGCTGGGTAGGAAGTGATTAAAACGAAAGGAGAACAGATCAAATTAAGGAAAACCGATCAAAAGTAATGGTGTTAATAGAATGAGGACTAAGTGCATTGACAAGGCGAATATGAAACTGATCTTTAGATTGGATTTTAATAAATCGGATATATTGCGACGAAATGTACAGGGAGGCGAAGTAAATCGGTTCTAAGGTCAATAGATACATCCACAGATATTGATACCATTTGTGGAGGAATTTGGAATTGAGTGGTTGGGGAGGGGGTGGCAGAGGGGAATTTCGATAGGTGTTAATTTCCTAACCGAACAGTCTCAGTTTCAAATATATATATATATATATATATATATATATATATATATCGACAAAGGTTGATATGAACGAAGCGAGATAGATAGATAGATAGATAGATATGAATAGATTAAGATAATGAACAGACTGAGATAGATAGATAGATAGATAGATAGATAGATAAGGAAGAAACATAGATAGATAGATAGATAGATAGATAGATAGATAGTGTTGTGTCGGAAACCTACCACCCCTCTTGAAGATGAACTTGTCTGCGTCTGTGAACAAAGACTTTAAATAGTGGCATGTCAGTTGACATGGGGGAGACAGATAGACAGAGAGGGTAAGACCTCCGAGTCTAGCTGTGTCGTGATACAGTCTTTGGGGAGGTAGACAGGGCCTGAACCCGTCTAGGCCAGTTCAAAGGCTATATTTTTGGCCGAGCCTACGGGCTCGGAGATACCCACACTAAACCGGCCTTGTGCCACATTTAATCCTCGTGGGTGGATCGATAAATACTAAGACAGATAGACAGATATGAACTGACTGAGATAGATAGATAGATATGAATAGATAGATAGATAGATAGATAGATAGATAGATAGATAGATAGATAATGAAATCATGCATCTGATTGCTAAGCTGTAAACTTTGCCATTGCTTGTGGGTTGATCGAGGTATCCGACAGGTTTACAGAACTGTTGTCCTTGTCATCCTTTTGTATGGCTCAGAGTCGTGGACTCCATACAGGTACAACATATGCCATCTGAATGTATTCCATAAGTGCTGTCTGTGTGACAATCTGCTAGTCTGTATCGTCTACAGAAGCGAGAGCAAGATCTAAAAGGCTAGCCAATCTAACAGTGATCTCATCTCACACTCTTCACTCTTCCTCCACATGCGGCCTCCTTTGCAAATTACTTTCGGGACTTAAGTGCCACTAAAGATTATCGCACAAGATTCATAACTGAATCAATTGGTTAAGGTGACAGATCCTCATACGTCAAAACCAATGGGAGAGTCCATTATATAAATATATATATATATATATATATATGGTGTGATGTTAAATTGTCGCCATTTTTTTTGTTTTTAAATTCGCGCATGCGTGTTTTTTGTTGCTTTTGATTTTATTGACTGCACAATATAACAGGTTCAATTAGGCACCGTCTGTGCCAAAAAGAGCACAATCACGCAAATCAGTCTGCCAGAAATTTGGAAGTGGCATGCTGTACTGCTTGGCATTACCGCCGGAAGCTCCAATACTCACATTTCAGAGGATTTGTATGTCAATCTGACGATAATGAAGCGGATTCGGAAAGAGTTGGATGAGTCTAATGGTGATTACGAAGGTACGGTATCTCGGAAAACTCAATAATCGTTACGATAAGAAAAGAACTCCCAAATTTGTTGGTGAGTGCCTCAAACTACACACAGGCCTCCATCAAATCCGTGAGGAGGTAGTGTTGTCCTGGGTCAGGAAGATGGCTGTTGGAAGACCCTATGTATGGCAAGATAACTTTTCATCATGCCACAAAAGCAGGAGAACCCAGTCATGGCTGTTAGACAATTTCTCTGACCACATTACCGCTTATATCTGTCCACCTAACTCTCCAGACTGCAACCCCCTTGATTATTATGTGTGGGGCGCAGTTGAGCCAGAAACCATCAAAACTCCTTAAACGCCAAAGATGAACTAAAGGCAAGGATTATGGCAGCATTCGCCAACTTAAACAAAGAGACCGTCCAGATTTGCAGGAGATTCTGAAGTCATCTGGAGGCTGTGGTTAAAGCCAATGGCAATTTCATTGTATTAATTTACTCTTTAGTATTCCAAGATATTTTATGTCTAATTTTGGTAAATATATCTGTGAAAATGAGATGTCAGTGTTATTTTCATTTTTGTATCATTTTGACGACAATTTTTCCATCACACCCAGTAAATAGATAGATAGATAGATAGATAGATAGATAGATAGATAGATAGATAGATAGATAGATATTATGAACAGACTATGATAGATAGATAGAGAGATAGATAGATAGATAGATAGATAATGGACAGATTCAGATAGATAGATAGATAGATAGATAGATAGATAGATAGATAGATAGATATGAGCAACTGAGATAGATAGAAGGATATGAACAGATTCAGATAGATAGATCGATAGATAGATAGATATTATGAACAGACTATGATAGATAGATAGATATGAACAGATTCAGATAGATAGATAGATCGATAGATAGATAGATATTATGAACAGACTATGATAGATAGATAGATAGATAGATAGATAGATAGATAGATAGATAGATAGATAGTATGAACAGACTATGATAGATAGATAGATAGATAGATAGATAGATAGATAGATAGATATGAACAGTTTCAGATAGATGATAGATAGATGGATAGATGAAATAGATAGATAGATAGATAATGGACAGATTGGATGGATAGATAGATAGATAGAAGAAGGATATGAACAGATTCAGATAGATAGATCGATAGATCGATAGATAGATATTATGAACAGACTATGATAGATAGATAGATAGATAGATAGATAGATAGATAATGGACAGATTCAGATAGATAGATAGATAGATAGATAGATAGATAGATATGAGCAACTGAGATAGATAGAAGGATATGAACAGATTAAGATAGATAGATAGATAGATAGATAGATAGATAGATAGATAGATATTATGAACAGACTATGATAGATAGATAGATAGATAGATAGATAGATAGATAGATAGATAGAAGGATATGAACAGATTCAGATAGATAGATAGATAGATAGATAGATAGATAGATAGAATCTTGAAGCCGAGGGAGTGAAAGTAGTTAATATAACAGCGGTGTCAATGGAAAAGGCGTTCTTTTGAAAAACCGTTTTTTAGAGACTCGAAATCCCTCTGTTGTTCAAACATTTTATGGGAAAATTTTATTTAAAATATGGCTCATATACGACACATTTGAAAATGTTTTCGTTAATTATATACGAAAACTAAGTACATTGAATGTAGAGTTGATTCCGCTTTGAAAATAAGGGAGGACATTTCAGTGATTGAATTGTATATATTACTTGCGTTGTGAACAAAGGTGACCATAGATAAATATTAAAAAAAAACTTTTCTGTCTTTCAACATCTTTCTTTTTGCTTACATTTTGTTTCCAGACAATGGGAGCAAAGATACATTGCGAGGAAGAATTTATTTCATTGAAAATGTTTCTCTTTGTCATTACCTCGCGTACCGACACACAGACATTTCTGTTCACATGGTAAAATCTGCCAACAAAGAAAAAGAAATAGTTTCTTTTCACCACATGCCAACAATAAAATTATTCTAATTAAGCCCCTTTCACAGATTATGAGGAGTCCCGTCACCTATTCCGGTCGTAGGGATTTCTCGTATATTAGATCCGGACTAGAGGTGGTATGTTTTGGGCAAGACATAGTGACGGAGATCAATCATCTCCAGGTCCGAATTCAGGGTTTTCGTTCTCCAAGACTATTCGTCAACCAAATCCATAGAATTCAGTCGCTTCTTTGGCGGGGACAGGGAAATTATATATATCCATACCTCTCACGTAAGTGAATATAATGGATTCGACTGGAATTCGAACTCAGCTCTCCGATTCTTCAGCCGAGTCGCTATCCATTACTCCACCATGCTTCCTCAAATAATAGCATGGCACGGCGTTGCCCGTGTTTGATTCAAAAATCGTACGACTCATAAAGCAATCGCTATCACTTGACTTAAAATATTTTTGCCCTTCCTTGCCTTTAAAGGAGTGCCCCTTGCCGTGCTGATGTTGCTACATGCCTTACTTCTTGCCTATCTCACACTGCGAATTTTTTCTAAGCTCTATACTAAATATTAAATCTGTTACGAAAAAAGAACTAATGAAAATGAACACAAAACGATCAGCTTTAAAAAAGGACTCGTAACTGGAAAAACCGAATGAAAAAAGAATGTTAACAACAAATACTTTTTCACACCCAACCCAGTTCTGCGGAATCAGAATCAACGTTGAGTTTAAGCAAGCGAATGAGCCAATTGGAATAAAGTGCCATGAAGATTTAAATTTTTCCCACTTGTGACGAATGCAGCTATCGATTTTTTTTAATGCTAGCATGCTAGTTAACATTCGTGTGAGTCAGCTGTTGACTCTCACGCTGGCAAACAGAATCTTTCTGCCTATTCGTGGCAGTCAGCTATAGGATCTCACTCTGGCCTGTAGAAAATGACAGCAAACTACATGAAAACTGCCGTAGAAGCATGAAAAAATCGATTATTTCAACTATCGATGGGAGTTGGAAAATTCAAAGCCGGTCTTGGCCTTTCACCTAACTTGGAGCATATGCATGTAAATTTTGGTGCAAATCCGTCGAAAATTGCGGCCGTGCATTCGTTACACACACACACACACACACACACACATCCTGCCTTTTCTAGATAGAGATGTGTGTGTGTGTGTGTGTGTGTGTGTGTGTGTGTGTGTGTGTGTGTGTGTAAAGAGAGAGAGAGAAAGAGAGAGGGGGATATAGTGAGTAAGAGAGAGAGATTTAAACAAAACGGACGTCATGTTATACCTTAGGTATCTTTCGACCCACACTTTTTTAAAGGTATACGTTGGCAAGTTTGAACACAAACGAAGACACACTCAGTATAATAAATGAGGGTGGGGGAGTTGGAACGCGATTAAAAACATATATAGAACGAACTAATCTGAGGTTGGAGACGCGGGTTGCGCAGCATGTTCCCGCCATTTTGCGTTCTGGTCGTCTGAGCCAATCTAAAAGAACTACTCAGTCCATGATTCGGCCAAGGACAGTATTTGTTTGACACCCACGCTTGTGCCACCGATTTCGAAGACACTTGGTTCCCATTATTACACAGTGATTGCTCTGTATACCATCTCCGAGTCCTGGAGGCTGTATTTATAGGATTCCATCAGCCGAGCCTGTGCAGACAGAAGGAACATTTTTTTACGTTCCTTACGTTTGATGGAGGGATTGTGAGTGTCCTTTTTCCTTTTTATACTCTTGGGGAACTTGCTATTTTCATACCCGTGTTCAATTTTAATTGTTTGGAATTAAAATTTATCTCTTTAATCGCCTTCCAACTTTCCCTCCTCATCTATCATACTGAGTTTCATTTCTGTGGGTACAAATCACTTTTTATAATGTCTAATGGAGCTGAACATTATTTTTATGTTTAGATGCATTTAAACTGATCAAATTTTATTTCAGAGAACAATAAAATTAAATTTTGTTTGATTAAAACCCTGCTAACATGGAAGTACCCAAGAATCATTTGAGGCACATAATGCTTTATGAGTTCAAGAAAGGAAACTCAGCAGCCGAAATGGCTAGACACATTCACTCAGTTTATGGAGAGGAATGTGTGAATGAAAGAAATTGCAGAAGATGGTTTGCAAAATTCAGAGGTGGAGA
>CAHIKZ030000766.1:632500-640000 GCA_903632075.3 Acanthosepion pharaonis
GGAAAAATTAATTCCTTTAAATAATGTGTAAATAACCGTCCTTAGCCTGATGATGGCCACAAGACCTGAAACGCCTGTAGCAAAATAAAGCATAATATATATTTTTTAAAAATTCACATTATAACCCAAAAAGTTCGCGGCTTCTCTTTTCTCTTTATATATATATATATATATATATATATATATGAGAAAAAAATTAGAATAATAAAATACAATGATCAAAGCAAACTATTAAATCAAAGGAATGAATTAGTTTTAAAATGTCGACATAGAGACAGATTTAAACTTCTATAATATAGATTTTACTATTTTGTTTTTTTAATTGTCTATCTCTTTAAATGTTGAATGTATAACTATTCCTAATTTCTATATTTCCATATTTTCACTTTTAATTATATCTTATAATTTATTAGAACTAATTTTTATTTATCACCTTTTAAATCTATTTTTTTTTTTTTTCTTTTTAAATATAACTTAGTATGGATGTTTTTTTAATATAACTTGATTTAACTTATATTTAAAGTTAAAATTGGACAATTTATTTTAACTTAATTTGTTTTATTCTTTAATATAATTTTTTTAAAATTATATTTTACTTAAATTCAATATTATTTGCTCTGGATTTACATTGAGCTCTCTGATTTTTTATCCTCCTTAGAAAGTATACGGATTACCTAGTTTTTCATGAACGAAATATATATATATATATATATATATATATATATATATATATATATATATTTGTGCATTTAGCAGCAATCCTACTTTCATGTAGATAACATTCGTAAGATGCTTGTTGACAACACTAATATAATAGCATCATCTCACGGAAGCCTTATTAATAAAAACAGAAAAAACAACATTAATAATATTAACTTTGAACATGAGCCCTATGTCTTTAAAATAAATTTTCGCAATTAAAGAAAAAATCCTCGTCGAAGAAAAAAAAAACTCGTTTTAATTTAAAATATGATTATTTATTGTTAATTTTTTAAGTATAATTTGTTTTTTAAGTATAACTTGTTGATAATAATTTACGTACTATCACTAATTCGCGGAAAAACAGAAAAAAAAGTTTATCATCAAAATGTTTTTGATGATTAAGAGAAAAAATTTATTGTTTATTAATTTTTAATCATTTCTTGCACGTTCGAAATTTTGGATAAAAATCTTGTTTTTTTTTTTGTTTTTGACATCAGTGGTTGTACTAATATTTACTATTGATGTTTTCACACCTTTTTTTTTTCCGGTAGAAACACATTGAATTGAAAATTCTTGCAAAAATTCAAATAATTATTGGATTTTAATGGAAATTTCAGAACTTTTTTCAGATATGATTGAAATAATTTTGAAAGGCTTTGTTTTAAAAAATCTTGCAAAGGTTTAAAGAGGAAACGTTTTTAGTTATAATTTGGGTTTTTAGAATATATATTATATATTATTTTCCATATAAAGAAAAAACGTAAGGAAAAATTAATTCCTTTAAATAATGTGTAAATAACCGTCCTTAGCCTGATGATGGCTACAAGACCTGAAACGCCTGTAGCAAAATAAAGCATAATATATATTTTTAAAAATTCACATTATAACCCAAAAAAGTTCGCGGCTTTTTTTTTTTATATATATATATATATATATATATATATATATATGAGAAAAAAATTAGAAGTGCGGTTTGATCAAAGCAAACTATTAAATCAAAGGAATGAATTAGTTTTAAAATGTCGACATAGAGACAGATTTAAACTTCTATAATATAGATTTTACTATTTTGTTTTTTAATTGTCTATCTCTTTAAATGTTGAATGTATAACTATTCTAATTTCTATATTTCCATATTTTCGTTATCTTATAATTGCCCCCTTTTCTAAGAACTCTCTTTCCCTTTATCACTTACACCTTTTTATCTATATTTTTTTTCTTTTTTCTTTTTAAATATAACTTAGTATGGATGTTTTTTTTAATATAACTTGATTTAACTTATATTTAAAGTTAAAATTGGACAATTTATTTTAACTTAATTTGTTTTATTCTTTAATATAATTTTTTAAAAATTATATTCTTACTTAAATTCAATATTATTTGCTCTGGATTTAAGGCTCTCTGGATTTTATCCTTAGGTTTACCCATACGGATTACCTAGTTTTTCATGAACGAAATATAATATATATATATATATATATATATATATATATATATATATATACCAGCATTTGAATCCTACTTTCATGTAGATAACATTCGAAGATGCTTGTTGACAACACTAATATAATGCATCATCTAACGAATAGGATAAAAAAAGAAAAAACAACCTTAATAAATTAACTTTGAACATGAGCCCTTTGTCTTCGTCGAAATAAATTTTCGCAATTAAAGAAAAATCCTCGTCGAAGAAAAAAATCCTCGTTTTAATTTATCTAAATATGATTATTTATTGTTAATCTTTTTTAAGTATAATTTGTTTTAAAGTATAACTTTTGATAATAATTTACGTACTATCACTAATTCGCGGAAAAACAGAAAAAGAAAGTTTTATCATCAAAATGTTTTTGATGATTAAGAGGAAAAAATTTATTAGTTTATTAATTTTTTAATCATTTCTTGCACGTTCGAAATTTTGGATAAAAATCTTTTTTTTTTTTTTTTGTTTTTGACATCAGTGGTTGTACTAATATTTACTATTGATGTTTTCACACCTTTTTTTTCCGGTAGAAACACATTGAATTGAAAATTCTTGCAAAAATTCAAATAATTATTGGATTTTAATGGAAATTTCAGAACTTTTTCAGATATGATTGAAATAATTTTTGAAAGGCTTTGTTTTAAAAAATCTTGGTAAAAATACATTTTTTACATATGTTACTCCTCCCAAAATAATTACATGAAATTTCGAGAAAAAATAAATTTTAATTGCAAAATTCGTTTCATTAGTTAAAAACAACACCTTCGAGAATTTAAATTATCATTTTTTTTTTCAAACTGCTACTCAAATCAGCTCGGAATCGTAAATTAAATAATGCAATAAAACTATGACATTATTTAATTAGAAAATCTTTTAATTGCTTTTATAAATAAGATTTAAGGACACGAGTGTTTTAAGAAGTGAATTTTTACAAAAATAGTTTTTATTTTCTTTTGATTTTAATTATAATAATTTATTATAATAATTTATATATAAATCTTTTTAAATTCTGCATTATTTTAATTATGTTAGTTGATATTGTTATTAAGTAAGAACTGTATTTACTAATCAACAATTGAAAAGCTTAATACAAATCGTCACTCACCAAGATTTTTTAAATATTTTTTATGTGCACAACTGTGCCCATTTTGAAAGTATGGGCGACCATGCACGACATTATCAGAAAATAAAAGTAAACAGAATACGTTCACTTGAAGTCATTACAAGTCTCTACTGTTCTTTCAAATTTTATATCGTATGATGTCTCGTAAATTCTGGCAGTCGACGCATTAATTCCTTAAATATTTGGAGTTTTCTCTTTTAAAACACATTTTTATATGACCCCAAGTCAAAACCAAAAATATATATGTATATATTTCTGGAGGTTTAATATCAGGAGACCTTGCTGTCTAAGTCAGCGTTTCGAAGCCATCGATTTGTTCATTTTTTTTTTTATCCTGTCACATGACTAATTCGCAGGTGTGCTGCCCTACGACAAGAGCGTTGTTTGCAAGGCCCTTCTGGAGAGTTCTAGGGAAAAAAAAAGGTCATGATCCAAACCGTTCAAAGATTTCTCCACCTGTAACACTACCATCAATATGATAGTAACTTTACGTTCTATGTAAATGTTATTGTCAAGTTTTCGGCATTTCCATGGTGTGGCTTGAGACCCTGATTAAATGACTGGCACTAATGAATTTACATCCAAAACATACGAAAATTATTCATGACAAACTTTGGTTTTTCTTTTCCCAAATGGGTTTCTAACTTTCTGTGAAGTGCGGTTTGCAACCTTATAAGTTAACAGCAAAGGCCCAGCGTCAACTTCCTGGTTAAGCTTATTTCCTACTGTTGTTACAAGTCTCAAGAGCCACCTAGGGTAGATCGTTAATAAATAAGGTTCCGAAAAAGGTATACAACGAGGAAGTAATTAGTGCAAATTATAAGGATATCTAGGATAGATAATGATTGGACAGAGATTTGAAGAGGCTACGATTGCTGAGATAATGGAAGCATTCTCTCGGGAGTTCTTGGAAGGAGGACATCTTAGTCGAACTTCCGGTGTATCAATTGAATACAAAGAGAATGATTCGCATAGCCGGTCCTACCAGTGAATGTATCGCGTTTGAATATCTGCAATTAATAATGATATATTAACGATAGGATAGAAACGATTCATCCATGGGAAAAGATTTGCATGGCGGGAAAATGATGAAATTTTTTTTTGAGCTCTACGAAGGCTAGGTAGTTTTGTGTACCCTTACCTGGGAGGAGAAGAAGAAAGATTCATACCTTTCCCAAGGGTATCCATTACTCCACCGTGAATATATATATATATATATATATATATATATATATATGTGTGTGTGTGTGTGTGTGTGTGTGTGTGTGTGTGGGTGTGTATGGAGGAGGGATTATAGTTGTCCCACTAAGAGAAAGGTGTATATTTTAAAGAGGAAACGTTTTTAGTTATAATTTGGGTTTTAGAATATATATTATATATTATTTTCCATAAATAAAAAAAAAGTAAGGAAAAATTAATTCCTTTTAAATAATGTGTAAATAAGTCCTTAGCCTGATGATGGCCACAAGACCTAAAAATGCCTGTAGCAAAATAAAGCATAATATATATTTTTAAAAAATTCACATTATAACCCAAAAAGTTCATAATTCTTTCTTTTTTATATATATATATATATATATATATATATATATAAAAAAATTAGAATAATAAAATACAATGATCAAAGCAAACTATTAAATCAAAAGGAATAATTAGTTAAAAAATGTCGACATAGAGACAGATTTAAACTTCTATAATATAGATTTTACTATTTTGTTTTTTTTAATTGTCTATCTCTTTAAATGTTGAATGTATAACTATTCCTAATTTCTATATTTCCATATTTTCACTATATTAATTATATCTTATAATTGCCCCCTTTTCTAAGAACTCTCTTTCCCTTTATCACTTACACCTTTTTATCTATATTTTTTTTCTTTTTTCTTTTTAAATATAACTTAGTATGGATGTTTTTTTAATATATGGCGAGTTTAACTTATATTTAAAGTTAAAATTGGACAATTTATTTTAACTTAATTTGTTTTATTCTTTAATATAATTTTTTAAAATTATAGACTTAAATTCAATATAATTTATCTAAATATGATTTATTGTTAATCTTTTTAAGTCTAATTTGTTATTTTTTAAGTACGACTCTATTTTTTATATAATTATTTTTTTAATATAAAACACCATTTTCGGCCCTCTTTTTAGTTTCAAATTAACATCTCATTCTTCATATAACCTCAGTTTAATGTCATAAGATTAACATGGGTTTATATTATAGAACCTCTACCCTTTAAGACTAATAAACTACACTACACCACACTATTGAAATTATTCGGAATATCGTCCTCATTGTCAAAAATATTTATTATAACGTTTCGGGTGTTAAATATGGCTTCGAAGATGGACAATGTCGAACTGAACACTAAATTTTCTTATGACCTCCAGGATACCTCAGTGGATAAAGGCGTTAGTTGATCAGTGACAGAACCCAAAGAGTTATGAGTTCAATACCCGGTTAAGGCATGGAGGAGTTGGAAGGGAATTAACAGGAGATAATGAACAACTAAATAGTGTACATACAGTATTCAAAAAATATAGACAGTTCGACATTCTAACATAAAAGGGTGATAAATATGGCAACAAAGATGAGGACAATTGTCCGAATAATGTAAATAGTGTACATAATACCTCATCTCCGAAATATTGACAGATACTGAAGGGTGATAAATATGGCAACAAAGATGAGGACAATTATCCGAATAATGTAAATAGTGTACATAATACCTCATCTCCGAAATATTGACAGATACTGAAGGGTGATAAATATGGCAACAAAGATGAGGACAATAGTCCGAATAATATAAATAATGTATATAATACCTCATCTCAGAAATATAGACAGTTATTCGTTATTTTTATCTTCCATTAAATATTTCTTTCTTATTCGTTCCTTTTTATTCATTCTTCATTCTTTTCTTTTCTTTTATTTTCCTTTGATTAATTCTTTTCTCTTTTTAAATATTTCTTCTTTTTTTTTTTCTTTCATTTTCAGTGGCATTTCATCCTTTCTTTCCTTTCTTATGTTTGGTAAGAATATTGTCATCGTTAATTTCAGCCCAGCCCATCTTTGCCATCTGTTATGTCACTCCTATTCTATCTTAATAAAAGAATTCATCACTTCTCCCACGATTCTCATTATTCGTCTGAATTTTCCTTCCCGCCATTTCATGGATTTACCGACTTCACAAACACTCGCTATTCTCATTCAGAATCTATTGACGATTTTCAAGTACTCTATAAGCCCCACCCAAACAAACAAAAACAGACATTTATATATATTATATATATATATATATATATATATATATATATATATATATATATATATATATATATATATATATATATATATATATATATTTGAAATTTCTCAGAGTTAACACATAGAAAAAAGACAATATTTATAAATATAAATGACAATATGAAAACTGTATTAGTTGCTGAAGCGTTTTTTGATTTTAAATATTCTATACTCATAAAAAAGAAAATAACTCACTCAGAAGGAAAATTTTAGAGAGTGCCGCCATTGAATATTATCCAAATATTAATCTACGCCCAGGCTTTTTCCCTGTTTCACCTTTCTTAACAGAATTACTACTCTCCCAAACAAACGTACAGAACAGTATCAAGAAATCAAAAGAAAATGGTTGAATCCGTCAACATAGCAATAATAACAATATCTCCACACGTGACAGTAATTGACGTAATTTTCAGTTAAATGAAAATAGCGTTCTCTAAAAACTTACAGTTGCTAAGGACATTTTGTTTTTGTTATTATTAGTTACTTTGTTTAATTAAATTCATTTCGTTTTTTGCTTTGAGATAGTCCTCATTGGACGAAACGCGTCAGCAACTACTACAGTTTTTATTGTATTTTCATTTATATATATATATATATATATATATATATATATATATATATATATATATATATATATATATATATATATATATATTATAACAAGAAGAAAAGAACAATAAGGTGTTAGCAATCATATTTTTTTATTTTTTTACAAAACAGTGCTTAATGTAAATTTACAGAGCATAATGAAGTTGAAACAAAACTAATGCTTTTAATTTAATTATATAATTAAACTTGAATTTTTTAGCTTCGGTTTTTGAAACATTGTAATTCCTGTGTAGCGAAAAAACCATATTTTACATCAGTTAATTTATAATACTTGTT
>CAHIKZ030000766.1:645000-652500 GCA_903632075.3 Acanthosepion pharaonis
ATCTATCTATCTATCTATCTATCTATCTATCTATCTATCTATCTATCTATCTATCTATGTCAACCTTTTCATATCTATCTATCTATGTCAACCTTTTCATATCTATCTATCTATCTAACGAAGTCTGTACGTTATCTATATATGTATGTATGTATGCATGTATCTATCTATCTATCTATCTATCTTTTAGTCTGTTCATATCTCTCTATCTCTCTATCTATCTATCTATCTATCTATCTATTTTTAGCCTGTTCATATCTATCTATCTATCTATCTATCTATCTATCTATCTATCTCTATCTATCTATCTATCTATCTATCTATATATATATATATATATATATATATATATATATATATATATATATATCTTCTTTAGTCATCAGTTTACTTTTAAAGTAAATTTGACCCTTCTTGGGTGCCACACTCTGGTTGACAGAGTAAGCTTAGCTTAGTAAATACGTTTTTTGCAGTATGACAAACCCACGACCCTCCACACACACACACATATATATATATATATATATATATATATATATATATACACGCACACACACACACATATATATACACACACACACACATATATACACACACACACACACAAGTGGTTCATTATTTCCGTTTCCTCAGCATTAGTTATTAACGTTGTTGATGATATCCTTAATCTATCTGCCGTGCTATACCATTTAGCTACAGAGGAAGCATCTATTACTGATATGATCGAACGATCATATCAATAATACGACCTTGCTAACCAGACTCTATTTTTGCCAGAGAGATGATGAACATAATTAGATAGATATATAAGAACAGAATTGGATAGATAGAGAGAAAGGAAAAGAAAGTGGTTAACGAACTGAGATAGATAGATAGAGAGCTAAAAATAAAATGTAAGAAATGAAATTCATAAATACTTATTGATATTATTCCCGTGCGCCAAGTTTGAATTTCAGCGACCCCGGTCATGTACAGAATCTTTGTAATTGCAATAAATTTCACTTGTTCCTTTTAGATATCTATTACAAAAATCCCATTAAAATTTTTAAAAATAGTTTCAATAAAATTTTTTCTTTGAAATTGCTTTATCAAAGCGCACAAAATAATTTTCTTCTTTGGATATCAATAACACAATTTAAATTATAGTCTTACACAAAATGGTTACAAATGGTAAATCTTACTAATATTTATAGTTACTCTTATAGCGTATTTCTGAAAGCGATAGAGCCCATTCTACAGCCGAGATGGACAATTTCTTTATATTAAAACCTTTCTGTTTGTGCATTATGTGTAACACATTTGAGGACTTTATAACCTCCCCTTACTTACTTATTTAGTACCCTTTGAGTTCAGTAATCTTTTCTTTGTTTCCAAAGAAGTTTTTCTGTATCTTAATCTTCTGCTTAGCATTTCGAAGGCATCTTTGGCTATCCTGATGCGTCTTTGGATTTCAGTTCCGTAATTTCCGTCTTCTGTTGGAACGCGTCCCAGATATTTATTTTTATTTTATTTTATTTTATTTTTTACTTTCTCTACTCCTTCATAGCAGTGAATGTTGAACAATCTCCTGAAAGTTGAGGAACGGACTTGAGGCAGCAGAAATGTTGTTCTACAGGAGGATTCTGAGGATACCATGGACCGAACATATAAGCAACGCTGAGGTTTCACAAAAAATGGAAACAAAAAAGAAACCTATCCTTAACTTCAGGAAGGGACAGTTGAATTTTCTGCAGCAAATAATGAGAAAAGAAGGCTAGGAAAATCTGATACTCACAAGACAGACTGAGAGCAACTGGGACAAAAGAAAACTGTACATAACATACTTGACGAGTTTGAGTAAATGGATGGCATTACAAGGTTTAGGAGAAATCACAAAAAAGGCAAAATTTATTAATGCTACAAAGGACAGGAAATTGTGGAGAGCCATGATCGACAGTATCCTGAAGGGACACGGCACATAGAAGAAGAATGAGCTTGAATAAATGGATGGCAAAACAAGGTTTGGGAGAGATAACAATACGGCAAAATATTAAGAGCAACAAATGACAGGAGATTGTGGAGAGCCATGATCACCAACGTCCTGAAGGGACACGGCACATAGAAGAAGAAGAATGAGCTTGAGTAAATGGATGGCGGAAGAAGGTTTAGGAGAGATAACAAAAAGACAAAATTTATTAAGAGCTACAAAGGACAGGAAATTGTGGAGAGCCATGATCGCCTACGTCCTGAAGGGACACAGCACATTGAAGAAGAATGAGCTTGAGTAAATGGATGGCGGAACAAGGTTTAGGAGAGATAACATTACGACAAAATAATAAGACTTAAAAAAGACAGGAAATAGTGGAGAGCCATGATCACCTACGTGCTGAAGGGACACGGTACATAGAAGAAGAAGCTTGAGTAAATGGATGGCGGAACAGGGTTTAGGAGAGATAACAAAAAGACAAAATTTATTAAGAGCTACAAATGACAGGAAATTGTGGAGAGCCATGATCGCCTACGTCCTGAGAACGATCTGATTTCTTCTTTGAACTTTGTATATTTGGTAAAAAAAATTGCTATGAACTTTTTCCCCTAACTTATAAAGAAAATATAGTGAGAAAAATATGAATGTTGTCAAAGTGACTATATCTAAGGGGAGTGTGGCCAAATTAAAATAATACATCAAATGTACCATTTACTGAATTTCTTGCATAGTTTTTTAAAGCCTCGTCCGGGATTTTTTTCGGTACAGCCTCATATACTAAAAGACCCTTCCGGTAAGCTCCAATACATGATGTTTCCAGTAAGTGTAGATGTGGCCTTTCATAGTTCATAATACTGTTTCCCTTGTATATGCAACCATTAACAATGACATTTAATTAAACCCGCTGTTTTTGAGTATCAATATTTAACAGTGATATTTTCTCCCAACCGCGACACACGCAATTAAGAAGGAAATTAGATTGCTCGACATTTATTTATCTGTAAACTTCTGCTAATTTCACATAACAATGCAACCCCGACGCCCAAAGCACTTGAACGTGCACACGTGTCTTGCCATAGGTCAATTACAAGCACAAATTGGAAGCTGTCTTTCCAAAGTCTGACCGGATAAGACAAAAGAAACATGTACTTATTTTAGTCCAGGTCAACAAACTCTCATTGAATTTTTGAAAAAGTTTTTGCCTCCCATCATTATGGCTGTCGCTAACCCCTACAAGACTGAGTAGTTAAAACATCTTTGACTAAATTGGAATGCTGTCTTTCCAACTGCTAAGAAAGTTCTGTGACTAAACAATTTTGGATAAGACAAAAGAATTCATCCATGCTTTGATTATAGCTTTTATGGTCCAGGTCTTGATAAAACAAACTCTCCAGAATCTATTCGAGTCTACCATTCATCCACTTTGAATAATATATGGTTTGCTATATAAAATTCTTGTAAAAATTTCTGCAATGTATCTGCCAGAATCTATCCATATTTATAAATCATTCATGGCTTTGAATATTGCTGCCACATATGGTCTGGTGCTCCTACTATATATTTAGATTCTTGAGTTAATCTACAATGTTTCTCTGCAGAATCTATCTTACATATTTTAAGTCTACCATTCATCCATGCATTGAATATTGCTGCAAATATGGTCTGGTGCTCCTTATATTTTAAATTCTTGATAAAACCAAGAGGAATCTGCAATGTTTCTCTCCAGAAATATTTATAAGTTACCATTCACTTTGAATATTTGCCACATATGGTCTGGTGCTAGCTATATATTTAGAGATTCTTGATAAAAATCCAAAGAGGAATCTACAATGTTCTCTCCAGAATCTATCTTACATATTTATAAGTCTACCATTCATCCATGCATTGATTATAGCTGTCACATATGGTCCAGTGCTCCTGCTATACATTTAGAGATTCTTAATAAAATCCAAAGAGGAATCTGCAATGCTTCTCTCTAGAATCTATCTTACATATTTATAAGTCTACCATTCATCCATGCTTTGAATATTGCTGCCATATATGGTCCGGTGCTCCTGCTATATATTTAGAGATTTTGATAAAATCCAAAGAGGAATCTGCAATGTTTCTCTCCAGAATCTATCTTACATATTTATAAGTCTACCATTCATCCATGCTTTGAATATTGCTGCCACATATGGTCCGGTGCTTTTGCTATATATTTAGAGATTTTTGATAAATCCAAAGAGGAATCTGCAATGTTTCTCTCCAGAATCTATCTTACATATTTATAAGTCTACCATTCATCCATGCTTTGAATATTGCTGCCACATTTGGTCCGGTGCTCCTGTTATATATTTAGAGATTCTTGATAAAATCCAAAGAGGATTCTGCAATGTTTCTCTCCAGAATCTATCTTACATATTTATAAGTCTACCATTCATCCATGCTTTGAATATTGCTGCCACATATAGTCCGGTGCTCCTGCTATATATTTAGAGATTTTTGATAAAATCCAAAGAGGAATCTGCAATGTTTCTCTCCAGAATCTATCTTACATATTTATAAGTCTACCATTCATCCATGCTTTGAATATTGCTGCCATATTTGGTCCGGTGCTCTTATTTATATATTTAGAGATTCTTGATAAAATCCAAAGAGGAATCTGCAATGTTTCTCTCCAGAATCTATCTTACATATTTATAAGTCTACCATTCATCCATGCTTTGAATATTGCTGCCACATATAGTCCGGTGCTCCTGTTATATATTTATTCTTATAAAATTTAGAATCTGCAATGTTTCTTCCAGAATCTATCTTACATAAAATCCACCATTCAGAGGAATATCTGCAATTTGGTCCGGTTCTGTTATATATTTAGAGATTCTTGATAAAATCCAGGAATCTGAATCTCCAGAATCTATCTTACATATTTATAAGTCTACCATTCATCCATGCTTTGAATATTGCTGCCACATATGGTCTGGTGCTCCTGCTATATATTTAGAGATTCTTCATAAAATCCAAAGAGGAATCTGCAATGTTTCTCTCCAGAATCTATCTTACATATTTATAAGTCTACCATTCATCCATGCTTTGAATATTGCTGCCACATATGGTCAGGTGCTCCTGCTATATATTTAGAGATTCTTGATAAAATCCAAAGAGGAATCTGCAATGTTTCTCTCCAGAATCTATCTTACATATTTATAAGTCTACCATTCATCCATGCTTTGAATATTGCTGCCACATATGGTCTGGTCCTACTGCTATATATTTAGAGATTCTTAAAAAAATCCAAAGAATCAGCAGTATTATTGCTCCCACCCTGGCCTCTCTGGTTCAATCATTTTCCCATATGGACGTCACCAGACTTTATGAATATAAGTTGAGTAGATTGGCAGCAATGCCTCATCAATTTTCATTTGGACTGGTCTAGATGTAACTATAAGTTCTATGCTAACAGTTTTTATTTCGCATACTGCTCACTTGTGGAAACCTCTTACTTTCCAGCGATTTTTGAACTTCATAGATTTAAATGCAATGTCAATTGTCTCTACTGTCTTCTTGATTACTCTTGTATTTTTCTCTTTTTTTTTCTTCTAATTCTTTCACGTGCCGTAAGTCCCTGTATTTTAGTGGCTTTACTAGCTTGCATGGGGTGAATGGTTTAAAGATTTTCCGTTACTTTCAACTTAATATAAATTCGAAAGTTTTAAAATCAATAATTTTTTTTCAGTTATTTCAAAATTTGAATTTTTAACTGTTCCCTTCTCACCCGGAAACAAATCCCAAATATTGATTCCGAAATGGTATAATCCCAAAAATTCTATGTCGAGAATGTGTGGCTCGAATTAGATCGGCTTTCAGACACACTGTCGTACAATAAGAATGTATCGTTTATTTCTCTAAATTGATAATGAATTAACTTTAGATACAACTTAAGAATGTACCTTATAACTCAAGACTTAATCTCTCTTCACCCTTGTGCAAATTAAAACAACCGCTTTTGTTTCTTTATTTTCATCATATGGTCAGCTTTAGGGTGACAGGGTGGAATCGATTTCTATTCATTCCTCACATTAGTTCATTTGCAGTGGTGCGCCGTAATATGAATCTATTTTCGTGTGTATTTATTCATATATATATATATATATATATATATATATATATATATATATATATATATATATTATGAAATAGAAAAAGTCCGACAATTATTTTAAGACATTTTATGTTTATACATTCTTTTTATAGATACAAGAATTTACTTACATATTTGTATCTATAAAAAATGTATAAACATAAAAAAAATATATATATATATATATATATATATATATATATATATATGTGTGTGTGTGTGTGTGTGTGTGTGTGTATATATGTGGATGTGTGTATTTATTCATATATATATATGTGTATTTATTCATATATATATATACATATATATTTATTCATATATATGTGTGTGTATTTATTCATATGTATATATGTGTGTGCGTATTCATTCATATATATATGTGTGTATTTATTCATATAAATATATGTGTGTATTTATTCGTATATTTATATATGTGTATGTATTTATTCATATATATATATATATATATATATATGTGAGTATTTTTATTCATATATATATATATATATATGTATTATTGATATATATATATATGTATTTATTCATGTATATATGTGTATTTATCCATATATATATATATATATATATATATATATATGGGTATTTATTCATATATATGTGTATGTGTATTTATTCATATATATATGTGTGTGTATTTATTCATCTATATATATATATATATATATATATGTGTGTGTATTTATTCATATGTATATATATATATATATACATATATATGTACATATTATATATATATCATATATATATATATATATATATAGTGAATATTGAAGTAAACACTTAGAGGCGACACTCTGTTTCCTGCTAGACGCAATCGGCAGAACTGGCAATGGCACGTGGAACTAGAACTGTCTACCCCAGTGAGCGAAATAAAGGGTTCAGTTCGAAATTCCAACCACTTGAAGGACGGAGCGTACAACGGCTGAAACGTTATAAATATGACGACAAAGATGAGGACAATAGTCGGAATAGTATATAAAATGACCAATACTAAAAAAATAAGAACTAGATGAGATATCCAGTGGCAATGGAACGAGATCGGTCCACCCGCGTAGATTTCGTAAAGGGTTCAGCTTCCTGAATTTCCTGTAGGTTACCCGCATTAGCTTACACCTGAAGAAGGTCGGAGAGTAAAACGGTTGAAACATTGTGATAACACCAACAATAATAAAGAGGGCACTAGTCCACATGTAAATGATATAGATTAGGGAGAATATGTTTCTATGTCATCTCCTCAAGCTATTTAGTGTATAGTCCTCAAATTTGTTATGATTAGTTACTGGACAAAGAGAAATGATTTAAAAAAAAGTGTCCATCACAGAGACAGGGGTGTGGTTTTGTTATGCAGATATACATTTTATAGTAAGAGTTACCATTTGTAACCGTACTG
>CAHIKZ030000766.1:657500-687500 GCA_903632075.3 Acanthosepion pharaonis
AGTTAAAATCTTTTTACGGCACTAAGCAAAAAAAAAAAAAAAAAGAAAGAAAATGCTTCTCACGAACGAAAGCGATTTACTCTTATATTTTTTATGTTTCTTTTTATTACTGCTTTTTTTCTCTAATTTTTTTTTTATTATCTTTCCTTATATGTATTTTACAACCCCAATTTTATTTTTTACTCTTCATCTCGCTTTATTTTTTACTCTTGCCCGCATTTACTTTTTTGTCTTTATTATCTAAAGAGGTCGTTTGCATATTTTTGGTATACACCGGAACTTAAGATGGCGTTTCCGTTTCGTGGAATCCATTTTGTTTAATGATAGCTTCATGGCTTTTAATATTTAATTAGCATTAACAAAATGCTTGTTTTGAGTACATGCGCAAACATGATGGAAAGTTTTAATGAATAACTTGTCCAAACGATTTGTTTTCTATTCCTTTTTATCTCTGCTCTAAGACCGCAATATCTTGGCGCAGAACAAACCCGGTACGAAGGAAAGATTCTTATAACCACTCCAACAGAACGAGAAAAGGCGAGAAAATGAATGGAATGTTATAAAAAATAAACTAAGGAAGAAAAAAATGAGAGAGGGCAAAAAGACAGAGCAAAGAATGGATAGCGTCAGACTGCAATGAAAGAAGATAAAAATAACTTCTTTTTTTTAAGTAAGCAAGAAATTTGGTTAATATAAAAAGAGGAACGTACAGTCGAAATAAAAACAAAATGGATGAAAGCGATGAAAATAACATAATATTGAAAGGAAAAGAGAACAAGAATTTTAAACAAAGATAAGCTGGAAATGAAGAAAGAAAGTAGCGAAAAATAAAATTATTTAAAAAGAAGATGGAAGCTAATGGCGTATACGATGACGTGATTTTTAGCAAACGATTCCACAAATTAAATCGCTCCATATTAATTCTAATCTTCAACGATCTGAACTTGAAACCTAATAAATATATTGTAAGATTCTAAAATGCCGTAATTTAACTATTTTATTACTTTTTTAATAAACATATATTGAATACAATGCAAGAGGATAGTTACATCGTTATTTTGGGTAACTGTGTCTGGTTAGTGGTCATACCATCTCTGTGAGTTAAATTATTATTATTATTATTTCTATCATTGCCAGCTCAATGTCGCTATGACCAGAGCACGAAATTTAAGTGGACTTAGTATAATGTCAAAAAGCGAATGTCTTGTTGAAAATGTTCAGGCATTTTAGAGTGAAATGAGACCTTCTTTCAAAAATGTATTTTTTTCTGTTTGTAGGACGAGTATCTACCTAACTAAACAAATTAGTATTGCAGGTCATTATAACGGTAGTGAGTTCTGTACTTATAGATAACTCCAAAATATTGGCCTTGTGCCAGTTTATAGTAAAAGCCTTATAAATATAGAGAGGAAAGGAATTAGCTAGAAAGAAAGACATCGAAAGAGACGAGAAAGAGAGAAAAAAATGCAGACGGGATTTGAAAGACGCATAAAATGGAAGATTGAAATGGCGATGAAATAAAATGGCGGGAAAATAAAATATATTTTTTTTTATGAATCAGTGTGATGAAGGAACGATCGTAAAACCAAATTACTGCCCCCACCCGCCAAATACGCCAATAATAAATAGTGCAAAAATAAAAAAAAGCAAACCAAAAATTTGGGAGGTTTGTGGTGTGGTGGGATATCTATTAACTACGGAAAGAAAATCTCCAACATGCCATTTTTCTTTTTTCTTTTTTTTTTTTTTCTTACTGAGGGATATGTTTTTATTAGTCCTTAGCCTACATTGACAATGAAAGTATTTTTTGAAAGGGGTTCCTTTGCCTTCAGGTCAAGGGATGGTAGTTACAAGTTAGTGATTTAGTTTAAATGCTTTCTCAGCTACATTATCTTGACATGCCAGGAATTAATTATTTAAAATATCTGACTTGACTCTAGGTCGAATAGTAGGGAAAAAAGAACTCATGCCTTTTCCAAAACTATTATTGTGAGATGACCAAAGAGAATCTTGCAGTTTATTAGCAAAAAATACTGGCAGAAAAACCGCCTATTTTGTTTTATTTTATTTTATTTTATTTTACATTGAGTGTCATCCTTTACAAGGCCTAGGGGCCACTCGAGGTAGAATGTTATAGGAGGCCATTTGTGTTCATAGGAGTGGAAGATAATGACCAATTCTAGTCTTGAATAGGTTAAGATTGTAGTGATTGAGGAAACATTCTGTTGGGAGCTGATTCCACGGGGCTGAAGATTGTCGGAAGAAGTTGTTCAAGTGGAACTTACTTCTCACTAATGGAATATGGAAGGAATGTAGAAGATTTGCTATGTAAGTGGCATGGTGTGTTCTTGCCATGAAGGTTTGCCTTGGCAGGACCAGGGAATGCAGTTCATCTGAGCACTTTCCATGGAAGTAGTGGTAGAGCAGTGAACTGTGAGATAGAGGTTGAAGGGTGGAGAATAGTTCATCACCCACAAGAGTTCGAAGGTACCTTTTGACTTCTATCAAGGCTGGAGAGTGAGGTCTGGGAAGCTCGTGTCCAAATATGACAACAATACTCCATTTCTGGCTTGATCTGCCTCTTATAAAGGTAGAGGATAGCCTGAGGGGTCAGGTACTTACTGATGCGGTACAGGGAGTCGACCGTTTTACCTGCATCCTTAGCAACGGAGCGTATGTATAAGTTCCCCTTCACGTCGGGTGTGAATTTGAAGCCAAAAGTCTTTCAAGGCACGGTGCTTTCTCGAGAGGACCTCCGTTCATCTTGATTGGTGATAGTTCGAGGTCAGATCAGCGATGAACAAACGTATAAAATGATTTCAGTAATATCTCTCTATATCTCAATATAAGTATTATGATTACTTACATTATTTACATTATTCGGACTTTTATCCTCATCTTCATTGCTATATTCACAAGGACACAAGGCCCAGTGGATAAAGACGTTCGTTAGATCCAGTGACTAGCTTCTAGTGATATAATGGCTGTCTATATCTCTGAGATGAAATATTATGATTACTTACATTATTTACATTATTCCGACTGTTATCCTCATCTTCATTGCCATATTCACAAGGACACATGGCCCAGTAGATAAAGACGTTGGTTAGATCCAGTGATTAGCTTCTAGTGATAAAATGGCTGTCTATATCTCTGAGATGAGGTATTATGATTATTTACATTATTTACATTATTCAGACTGTTATCCTCATCTTCATTGCCATATTCACAAGGACACATGACCCAGTGGATAAAGACGTTGGTTAGATCCAGTAACTAGCTTCTAGTGATATAATGGCTGTCTATATCTCTGAGATGAGGTATTATGATTACTTGTGTCATCTACATTATTCGGACTGTTATCCTCATCTTCATTGTCATATTCACAAGGACACACATGTCCCAGTGGATAAAGATGTTGGTTAGATCCAGTGACTAGCTTCTAGTGATATAATGGCTATCTCTATCTCTGAGATGAGGTATTATGATTATTTACATTATTTACATTATTCGGACTGTTATACTCATCTTCATTACTATATTCACAACTTTTCGGCCATTGTACGCTTCGGCCTATTTCAGGTGATTGGAATTTCGAACCGAACTCTTTATTTCGTCCACCGGAATAGATTATTCTAGTTCCATGTGCCGTGCCTCTTTAGAGCGTGGCACCACCTCTTAATTGCTGGTGTTCCCTGGTCCACCCTAACCCGGTGTGGTAGCACCTGTTAGGGTCCCAGCTACGGGCAAATAGTTAACCCCGAAACTGAGGTAAAGGGCATTATAAAAGTGTAAAAATAAGGTTTTAATACCAGAATTACTTTGTAAAAGATTATTACGAGAAATGAATTTTTGAAGAAAAAAACTATTACCAGCAATACATTTTTGAAAAAAATATGTTACCAGCAATACGTTTAAAAAAAAAAAAAAAAAAAAAAATCTTATCAGCAATACGTTTTTGAAAAAAAAATATTACCAGCTATACAATTTTGAGGGGAAAAATATTACCAGAAATAGGTTTTGAAAAAACAAAAATATCACCAAGAAAAAAAAAAGTTGTCGGCATTAAATGACCCATTAAGGTTGATGTGCCGTTAAACAAAACAAACCAAACGAATCAAACCATTTCCTCGTTTCTGCTGGACATCAGGTCCACTCCAGATATCAAATGTAATCCTTATATCTAATATATTGCCAAAAATGCTAATAAAATGGTCGTCTTATTCTATCGCTCAAGGAAAAAACTGACCTTTTGCCATGCTTTATCTTTACAAGTTAAACCCAAAAATGGTATATTTCCGCTCCAATGTTCTACCAATATTATCCACAAAGGGAAAAATTACCTGCTTCAGTGTTCCGTGTCCCTTCACGATCTCAGCGATAAAGGCTCTCCACAACTTCTCAACTTTGCAACTCTGGCCTTTTTTGCCCCACCTCCTCTTCGCTGTTACGCCATCTTTCATACAAGCTCATCAAGTAGATTTTTTTAATGCCTGCCCCTGTCCATTTGGCCTACGATGTGTCCTGTGGGTGTCAAATTCTCCTAGCCTTCCTTTCTCATTATGTGTCCATGAAATTTCGGTTGTCTCTTTATGATTCTGAGTATAAGTGTCCATCTTGTTTCAATTTTTTGCGTAATTTCTCGTTCCTCACAAACTCCGTAAATGGCATCCTCAACATCCTTCTGTAGAACCAGATTTCTGCTGCTTCAGTTCTCGTCCTTATCTGTCCAGCATTGATTGCTATAGAAAAAATAAAATAAAATCATAAAAAAAGTGTGCAGCATCTTTAGTTTCTACGTCTTTCTATTATTTCATTTCATCTGAATGGTATTCATTTTTCGGACATGGTCCTCCACAACGTCCTGCCTCTTATAGCTCTAAGCGGCGTTTGACAAATCGTTGGTTACTCAGACTCTAATAACTCCCTCAGTAGACCTAGGATAGAAATTAACACCATATGAGAATTTTTAATCTAGAAAGAAAGAGCATTAGACATTAGTCTGGAAAACTCCATGAAGGTTGATGTCATGATGAGGAGGGGGTGAGTCCAATGCAAATAAATACAAGAACACTTGGTAGGTAACATATGGAACAATTCGGCAAGTGACACTTTCACCAAAAGGTCTAGGGGTACAGCATGTTGAAACCAAGATTCTTATACGACCACCAAAGTTAAGAAATGTCCAATCTGGTCAGTAACTAGATGGGTGACTGTTTGGAAATAACCGCTGCTGTAATCTTTAATCTTTGATGTGCAGATGGCGCAACTGAATATGTACACCAAGCTCACTTTCTCTACCGATGACCAGTATATGCTGATCTCTATATATATATATATATATATATATATATATATATATATATATATATATATATAATGACGCCTTTTTTTGGTTGATTGTTGATTCGGTCATCTGAGGAATTAATCTCCTTAGTATATAAAATAAAATAATCTTCTCTTTTTCCTGATTTTTTTCTTTCCAGATAATTTTTCTTTCAATATATTGTTACTCATAAGCCCAATGAAAATGATTACAATGAAACAATGTCGATTAATCTGAGTACAAAGTGTGAAAAAAAAGCATTTTTGCCTCAAATCATTACATGCCATGACTAAATGGATATTCTTTGACAATAGTAGAGAGTAAGCCAGTGGTTAGATGCAAGTGAATCATAAAAACAAAAATACCCCAAATCTCTACTGCACACTAAAAAGTTAATGGATTACTGTATGGTGGTCTTTCAAAGGGGTTATTCATTATTCATTCTTGCCTCAAGGAAAACAAAAAAAGAAGTCTCGTACTGTGGAGAAATTGAGTGTATGAACGTAAAAATGAAAAAGAAACCTCCTAGACTTATGAATAGGGATGGCAGAATTTTTCTGCACGACAATGCACGGCCACACGCTTCTCAATCAACTCTTCAAAAGCTGCATAGGCCTTAATTATGAAATTTTGCTTCATCCTCCATATTCACCTGATATCTCTCCTACTTTTTTTTTGATTTTCTGAATCCAGATTTGAACTATGACAGAGTTTAGGATAGAGTCGTAAAAATATAAAGTTGTCACACATGAAATGACGCATTATTTGCTTGGTTGGTGATCCGGTCGTCTGGGTATCATCCTTAGAATATATATTACTGAGTCGTTTTCTTTCCAGATAATTTTTCTTTCAATATATTGATAAGCCCAATGAAAATAATTACAATAAAATAATGTCGATTAATCTAACTGTATTTGTACAAAGTGTGAAAAGGAACCATTTTCACATCGATAATTTTCTTATCGCCACACAGCAATCTTCTATGTAAACATAAAAGAATATCATCTTTGATGGTCAATATCTTTGTTTAAATGTCCGCAAAATCACTTTGAAGATAACTCATGTGAGCCGAAGGCAGAGATCAAGGTTCAGTATAATAAAAAAAATACCAAAATTTTGGATTGTTTTTTACTTTATTTTCTCCTGATATTAAAGCAACAATACGAAGCTTAGAACGGCTCATGATCAAACATAATAGACATTCGTTGTCATATTTAACAATATATGTTTGAATATATATATATTTAGTTTATGCAGAACTAGGTAATCCGTATGGGTAGACCCAAGGAGGATGATATCCAGAGAGCTCAATGTAAATTCAGAGCAAATATGTTTGAATATATATATATATATATATATATATATATATATATATATATATATATATATATATATATATATATGTATGTATGTATGTATAATTTATTCGTAAATTATTATATAAATATGTTATAAAATCACTACAAAATGACATCCTTAGAATATATAAAAAAAAAAGTCTTGTCTTATTACTGAGTCTTTTTCTTTCCAGATAATTTTTCTTTTAATATATTGTTACTCAGAAGCCCAATGAAAATGATTACAATGAAATAATGTCAAGTAATTTTACTGTGTGAGTACAAAGTGGGGAAAAAACAACCAAAGTTTGTTGCAAGATTGTCTAAAAACAAATTTTCAAAAAATAATTTCATTCATTTGTGAATAAGTCTTTATAATTCCATTAAAATCTGACCATTATTTGATTTTTGCAAGAATTTCAAAATCAGTGTGTTTTTAACGCCGAAAAAGTCGCTAGAAGTCCTTATACTTACTTTGGCCCAGAGCTCCGTCCTTGTGCTAGTGGTATCACGGCTACGACTAGCTTGGGTCATCTATGACCAGCTATGATTAGCTTAGACCAGCTCAGACAAGTTTGGACAAGCTATGACCAGCTGAGTGAAAACACTCGGATCTCCACGTTAAAAATAGATCTTGTTTCAGAGCCTGACTCAGTAAGGGAGGTCAAGTAAATCTCTACTTACTTTGGCTCAGCTGCTGACACAAGAAAAACAAGATTTTTAACCAAAATTTCGAACGTGCTAGAAAAGATTAAAAAATTGAATAAAATAATCAAAAAATTCTTTGGCTTTTCCTTTTAATAATACCATTAGCATTTTTGCAAATTTGGGGGTCTTTTTCATTATTATATGCTCTTTTTTTAGAAAATTAAACCATTATTATTTTAAGCGTTTCACCCCAAGCAAGGCGGGAAGCCACTTGTTCGCAAGGGGTTACATAGAGTTGGAGTGAGAGCAAAGAGGAGTGATAGAGGAAAGGATGAAGAGAAGGATAGGGGATAGATCAGGGCATCAGGAGACGTCGATTGACATTACATTTGAATAGTTGGAGATTATAGCTATCAGGGAAACAGGAAAAGGGGAGGGCGTTCCACAGGCGAGAAGTGTGAGACATGAAGCTATTGGAGTAGAAGTTTAACAGTTTCGACAGTGAAAGGGTGAGAACGAGATGCCAGCCTGGTTGAACGCTTAAATTCATGAAGTTTGGGAACCAGTGAAAGCAGCTCATCGGAACAGTTACTGTGAAAGTATTTGTAAAAAAGACAGAGGGAGGTGACGGCACGTCTGTGAGAGAGCAACTGCAGACGAGATGCCAGATCGGGGCCAATTAAATTGCATATCCGTCTCTAGATCTTATCAAGAACCCCGAGGCAAACAGAAGGGACATCAGACCATATATGGCAGCAATACTCCATGCAAGGGCGAATGGTTGATTTTTAGATTTGAAAAATCGACTCCGGCGAGAAAAATTTCCTGGCGGGGCACAGGGAGCCAACTTTCCTTGCGGTGGACGAAGCAACTGACTCAATGTATTTGTTCCATCACAGATCAGCAGTCAATGTGAGACCGAATAGTCGCAAAGAGGAACTCTCGAGAAGTTAAGCGTCAGACATTGGAGGACAGGGAAGGATCTTTGGGGTGAGTAATAGAGAGCAGTTTTGTTTTTGAGGCGTTAAAGTTGACCAGCCAATTCCTGCCCCAGTTCACAACCGATTGGAGGTCCTTTTCGAGACGAACGGCCAGATTAGCTTTGTCAACGACACTAGATCTAAAAATAAATTCTTGCAATCTAAAATATTCGTTGGCTTTAAATAACTTGCAAAGTGTTGACAAACCGTAAAAAATGAATCAATCTTAAAGAGCCTAGTCGGATGAAGATTTCATATGGATGTTATGCATAACCGTAAACCACTTCAGTAATATTTAAACGATACGAACAGCTTTCTCAGATCTTTTCTTTTTATGCACCATATCCTTTCAGGACGTAGGCGGTCATGGCTCTCCACGCCCTCCTATCCCTTGCAGCTCCCAACAAGTTCCTTCCCTCAGCTTCCTCCCCAGAATACGTTCTGTCATCCACTTGCATAAGTCCGCTAAGTATGTCATGCGTTTTTTTTCCTTGTCTCTCTTCCCCTCTAAACGCCCCGTGAGTATCATATTCTCCAGGCCCTCCTTTCTCATTATGTGTCCCAGAAACTTCAGCTATCTCTACCTGTTTGCATCCTCTCTAAGACCTCATTGTTGCTCACACGTTCGGTCCTTGATATCCTTAGCATCTTTCTGTAGAAGCCCATCTCCATCTTCGTGGAGACCGTCCAACATTAACTGCCGTAAAGAAGGACAGATGTCACGTATCAGTTCAGTATTCTTTTCTTTGTTACCAAAGATATCCTCCTGGCTTGCAGTATTTTGCCCAGCTTTTGGAATACGTCCTCGGCCATCCCAATACGTCTACGGATCTCAGTGTCGCACTTACCGTCCTCTGTCAAAACGCTTCCAAGCCTACATCATTGTTCACACGTCCGGTCCATGATATCCTTAGCCTCCTTCTGTAGAAACACATCTCCGTTGCCTCGAGTCTTTTCCTCATCCTTGAGGAAATCGTCCAACATTCGCTGAACAAAGGTTAAAAATGGCTTCGACTGAATAAAACCCGTCGGTCTTAGGGAGGGAAATATTTTTCGAAGCCGTTTTACTGGCGCTATACAATCATGTACTAAATAATTCACATTACTTTAAACCGCAACAACAACTAAAATCGAACATGTAAACCAAAAAAAAAAAATTAATGACTTAATCAAAATGCTGACATTCCACCCAACTTCGAGAAAAAAGCTAGGAAGGAAACTACGATCAAAGGTAGAAAAAGAGAAACGGCTTAAGAGACTTAATTTCTTGAGAAAAATATTAATTACAACCGACAGTAACCCTGGCTACTCGGTCAATAAATGCCGAATGTTTCCTGATAAGAAAACGGCTAATATTACCATTATCATTATAGATGAGGAGAACAGATACTACACTTTGATCCCATCGTGATGGCCAGGGAATGAAGAAAAGCGTAAGGTGTAGCAATGGCTGCTCGGTCAATGAATGCCAAATGTTTCCTTATAAGGAAACGTCTAATATTACCATTACCATTAGAAAGGAACAGATACTACACTTTGATCCCAGCCCAATATCCAGGGTGTGAAGAAAAGCTTAACGAGTAGCACTGACTGTTAGGTCAATGAATGCCAGATGTTTCCTTATAAGGAAACGTCTAATATTACCATTACCATTAGAGAGGAACAGATACTACACTTTGATCCCAGCCCAATATCCAGGGTGTGAAGAAAAGCTTAACGAGTAGCACTGACTGTTAGGTCAATGAATGCCAAATGTTTCCTTATAAGGAAACGTCTAATATTACCATTACCATTAGAGATGAGAAATGCAGATACTACACTTTGATCTTAACCCGATGTCCTGGGAGGGAAGGGAACGGCTAATATTACCATTGCTATTAGAGATGGAGGAGAACAGATACGACAATTTGATCCTCCCCACCACCTCGAACCGCGATTACTTTTATTATAGATGTTGGAAACATTGCCTATTTGGTTTAAAAAATATGTTTTCTCTATCTTGCAAGACAAGAAGAGCGATTGTTTCAAAGCTGACTAAAGTTTCATACATTTCTTTAAGCCCTTGTGCATCTCACTTCCTGAGTAAATGATATACAACACTTGTGTAAACCTAATCAACACTATATAATAATTACCATTGTGTATTTAATTATTTATATCTTTCGTGCCACGGTCTGTAAGGGGAAGGGAGATAAATCAACTTAAGGTAGTAAATTTATCACTGCTTACTTCTCTTAGTCACTTTAATTATCCATACAAATAAAATATTTATCTTTATTTTGACAAAATTCGTTCCCGAGCAACGCCAGTTAACTCTCCTAGTACATATTTTCTGAATGAAAAATAATGTGGCATGAAGCCAAAAGTGAGGTCAAAACTCACTACACCAATGACCTTATTCTAAATTAGGTTTCTAAAACTATGAAATTATATCTATCTTTTCTCTAAACCAAACACACTATCTATCTATCTATCTATCTATCTATCTATCTATCTATCTATCCACGAATGTTCATTATGTATCTGTCTATCTAGGTCTGTTCATTATCTATCTATCTATCTATATATATATATATATATATATATATATAATTATCTCTATTTCAAGTTGATTTTATGTATCAAATATTCAGAACTATTTTTCTGTCTGAAGAAGTCATCTATATATCTCAGTCCGTCTATATCTATCTATCTATCTATCTATCTATATATATATATATATATATATATATATATATATATATATCATAATGAGTGAGTTGAATTCTTTGTTAAGTGAATTAACCTAAGAACTTTTCTGTGGCCACCATATGAACAGATTTAGATAGATAAATAAGATAGATAGATAGATAGATAGATAGATAGATAGATAGATAGATAGATATGAACAGGCCGAGATAGATAGATAGATAGATAGATAGATAGATAGATAGATAGATAGATAGATAGATATGAACAGACCGAGATAGATAGATAGATAGATAGATAGAGAGAGAGAGAGAGAGATAGATAGATAGATAGATAGATAGATAGATAGATATGAACAGACCGAGATAGATAGATAGATAGATAGATAGATAGATAGATAGATAGATAGATAGATAGATAGATAGATATGAACAGACTGAGATAGATATGAACAGACTGAGATAGATAGATAGATAGATAGATAGATAGATAGATAGATAGGAAGGAACAGACGGAGATCGTTAGATAGACACATCTATGGATATTTATAATGCGTTTGCTTACATGTTTTTTGAAACTTTCATGAATGTATGAATACATGTAAAAAAAATATTCATTTCAAACGTGATGTTTATTCATTTGACAAGATTTGAGGGAATTGGGTCGGCTCGATCACTTTTCAGCACCCCCACCTCGAAGATATAACTATCTCTCTTCTAGAACGCTCTTTTTTCTTCCCTTTTTTTCCTGCCTGTGTTTTTCATTCACAGTTTTTAGCGCCGTGTCATTTCTGTAGAATAAGTTATAAGCCAAGTCAGGGATTTTGCGATTTTGCTTCTTAATTCCAATCACAGAACGAATCAACCTTTATACACTGCGTTCAACCGCTCGCCTCTTATACTTTAAACTTACATTGACTTTCTTTCCCTTTTCGGCTTTCCTACACTATCAACCTTACTCTCTCTTTGTTCTTTCCAACCGCCCGTCAAATTGACCTTTTCACTTATATATAGATATCAATTAATCTTGTCTTTCCTTACGCCATCATATTTAGTTTGTCGTAAGTGTTTCTGTTTGTTTGTCGTTCCGAGGTCTCCGTGTCTCCCAAACACAGCGAGACAGCGCGTTTGGAAATGATGGCGGCTGTCGGGCGAGGAAGACGCAAGGAATCAGGGGGTTGAACTCTTCCACCTCTGCGAACCGGATTCATGGTTTTGTCTCTTGACCTCTGACTGTTGCTCAACTGGATCCAAGACAAACAGAGGAGAGAATGTCGGGGGCGGGGGCACGAAAATAAAGATTCACAATGTGTACTCACCCACATTGACAGTCACGTGACAACTGAACACCCCAATACACTAAGACGTTCGCCAACTGTGCTAAACACGTAGCCGGTCAGATTAAATCAAATGCCAAATACACACGCGTATTTGCATATATAGCCAAATAGGTAACCAGACATATACTTCGAGTACGTCAATATACGTAAGAATTGGAATAGGCAAATAATATCTACACTATAGGTCATTTTGCTGGGGTTTAATTAGATCCTAGAAATCTAAAATATCAAAACACGGTATCAATTTTTTAGAGATTGCAACAAAATTTAAAATCAGCCAGCCCTAAGATTACCATTAGCCAGGAAGGTAGATTAATCAAAAGAAGGAAAAATTATTAGGAAACTTTATATAATACAGGGTGAATCTAATTATTATAATTATTATTATTATTATTATTAAATGACTCGGTCAGGCAGTAAGGCTTCTGATCGGGAAATTTGAGGTTTTCAGGAGTATAGAATCACATCTTAATTGCTGCTGTTCTCAGCTTCACCCTAACACAGGGTAGCACCACTTGTTAGGCACGCAGATATGGGTAAACAGTGAGCCTCACCCACAAGCAAAACACTACGAAAGTATAAAAATTATATTTTAATAGTAAAAATAACAGCAATACGTATTTATAGAAAAATACCAAATATAGATAAACAGCAATGACAGTAGTTGAAGGCATAAAATTGCGTTTAAAATATTTAGTTAAAGCCATAAAATTTCGAAATTACATAACCCATATAGGTGTTGGTATGCCGCTAAAAAAGCAAACCGACCAATAGATTACATATTCAAATCAAAATAACCAACAATACATTTTATCTCTAGTTGAAGGCATACAATTGCGTTCAAAATATTTCGTTAAAACCATAAAATTTCAACATTAAATAACCCATAGAGGTGTCAGTATGCCGCTAAACAAAATCAATCAACCAAACAATGCATATTTAAATCAAAATAACCAACAATACATTTTATCTCTAGATGAAGACATACAATTGCGTTCAAAATATTTAGTTGAAGCCATAAAAATTCTTCATAAATAACCCATAGAGGGGTTGGTATGCCGCTAAACAAAATCAACCAACCAAGCAATACATATTTAATTAAAAATAACCAAGAATACATTTTATCTCTAGATGATGGCATACAATTGCGTTCAAAATATTTAGTTGAAGCCATAAAATTTCAACATTAAATAACCCATAGAAGTGTTAGTATGCCGCTAAACAAAATTAACTAACCAAACAATGCATACATAAATCAAAATAATCAACAATACATTTTATCTCTAGATGAAGGCATACAACAGCGTTCAAAATATTTAGTTGAAGCCATAAAATTTCGACATTAAATAACCCATAGAGGTGTTGGTATGCCGCTAAACATTACCAACCAACCAACATTAACTTCCCTGACATTAATCCATATAAAATCCTACAATTTCATAAATCATAATCTATTCGAAAATATAATTACCGCCAAAATGTAGCTTCCCTCTGCCTTTTTATCATATTCTCCAACACTCAGTGAATTAATAATTAAATATATTAGATTACAGACATTTATTTTCTTAAGACCCGCTATATAAAATTTTCTATGAAAATAACACAAGCGGTAGTTTCTCCCAATACCACCAATTGCTGCAAAACCAAAACATCAGCATACAACCAAGCGTCATGTCCTTGAACAACCTCGGAGCTTACGGCCACATCACGTTGATCACCGTAGATAAGCATCGTCGAGCATGGTCAGTACCATTTGGGTGACCGCTTGGGATTACAAGATGCAGTGATCTTGGGTGTGCGGGTGGATAATGACTCGGAATTGTTAATCGGTGAGCCGAGTTCCAATTCCAGCCAGGTTCGTTATATTCACTTACACGCAAAGACCCTTGGAAAAGGTATGAATCAGCCCCTTCTACCCCAGCTATGGGTTAATTAGTAAAACTTGTATTACTAAACTTATTAGTTTAGTAATACAAATTTTACTAATTATCGAAAAAAATTCTTAAAATCTAAAAATATTTCCTGGCTTTCAATAACACGGAAAAGGTTGATAAACCGTAAAAGAAGAAAGGTTTCAGTCCCTTTCTCACCGCCCTAACATAGCTTCCTGTGCCTTTTCTCGAAATAATTCATGGTAATTGTTCTGATGAACATTTCTCTGTGTTACTCAGATTTCTTGAATTTAAGTGCAGTACTAGATTGGCAGTTAGGTCTTATCATTTTACATTTGAAATGGTTAGATGCAACCGTAAGTTCTATGCTAATAGTTTCTTCTATATCACTTGTCGCCTGTAGAAATCTTTTCCGTTCACTTGCTTTCCAGTCAAATTTGATCTTTAAAAGTTTAAATACATTGTCAATCTTTATCTTGTGTCTTCTTAATTCCTATTCTTTTATTGTTCTCGCTCCTTAATAGTGTTTTATCTGATATCCTCTAACACTCAGCAAACCTTACGCCTTAGGGATTGTATTGCCTTCTTTAGGGTGAAAATGTATATGCAGGTTGCTATGGGTAAATTGTCGCCATTTTATAATCTTAATGCGCCTTGTGTGTTTTTGATTTTGTCGACTACACAGTATAGTAGGGTCAGTTGGGCACTGTCTGGGAGAAAAAAGAAAAAAAACACCATGACGCAATTTATCCCGCGAGAAATTTGAAAACGGCATGCTGCACTGCTTGACATTCGCGTCGGAACCAAAACGAATATTTCAGAGTTCCATCTGTCCATATGAGGGCAGTACTGAGGATTCGGAAAGAGGTGGATGAGTCTAATGGTGATTACGAAGGTTTGGAGTGATCATTAGTGATGGCGACGTTATGCCTCCATTCATCTACCCACAGAGCTTCAGACTCAGTACGGAGGCCATCATCAAGTGCCTTAAGGAGTATAGTGCTTCCCTGGTTCAAAAGGGTTTCTACCGGAAGAGATTATGTCTGGCAACAGGATTCTGCACCATGTCACACAAGCAGGATTTCTCCGACCACATCACCCCTTATATCTGCCCCAAACTGCAAACCTCCTTGATTATTATGTGCGGGGCTCAGTTGAGTGAGAGAACAATAAAATCCCTTGTAACACCAAAGATAAGATAAAGGCAAGGATTATGGGAACTTCATTCATCAAGTTAAACAAGGAGGCCGTCCTGAAGAGTTGCAGGAGAGTCTGTAATCTGTTAAAATGAGATCTAAGTGTTATTTCCATTTTTGCGTAAATTATACGACAGTTTATCCATCGTACCATATATATATATATATATATATATATATATATATAGTGTGTGTGTGTGTATGTGTGTGATGGATAAATTGGCGTCTAATTTACGCAAAAATTAGATGACAATTTTTCAATCGCACCATATATATATATATATATATATGTATATAAAGACATTTTTTATATTTATACATTCTTTTTATAGATACAAATATTTAAGTAAATGCTCTGTTTATAATAAACAGTATTAAACAACATTTACCGGCCTGAATGTCCGAGAATTTTTCATAGAAAATATTCATCCTCCGACAAAAATCGAACCTGTATTCTGTACTGAACCGACTTATAGCCTGACGTGCTTTAACGATTGGGCCACAGAGGATCGTTCGGTTAGCAATGTCGTTTTTACTGTCAATCTACAATCTTCCATGATTCTCTGATGTACATTCATATCTGCTCAAAGCGTAGACAAATGACATGACGTGCCTTAACCTAAGCATAAAAATGTCTTAAAATAATTGTCGGACTTTGTCCATTTCATAATATGTGACTTCATTTGTTGCGTTTTCAGTTGCCATGAAAATGTTTGTAGAAAAGACAGAGGGAAGCCGCATTACGTCGGTGAGAAAGTGAAGTCGAGATACCAAGTCAGGAGTGATTACATTGCAGATCCTTCTTTGAATTTTGCCGAGAGCCTTGAGACGAATAGCAGGGGCACCGGCCGAGATATGGCAATGCACGAACGAATGCTAAATTCGTAGATGTGTAAGATGCACAGTGACAGAACATCCTTCTAAAATCGAGATATATGTACACACATACAGATATTTTTAAATTACATATATACGTATATATGGTGAAGCATGGAATAGATGTGGCTCAAAGATGAAGGCATGGGGGACCCAGTCAGGATCGAACTCACTACTCAGTCGTAACAGATCTAGCGTGATAAGCTCTTTAACCATCACTACGGAGAGACCATCTATATGTATGCATGTATGATGATTTTCTAAGCGTAGCTTAGATGTGGCACAAGGCAAGAAAAATGAAGCACCCAGCGAGAATCACTACTCAGTCGATTGAGACATGTTAGCTAACTATTGAACCACACACACACACACACACATATATATATATATATGTATAAAATATATCTACAGAGATAGTAATTTTCTAAGCGTATCCTAGATGTGGCACAAAGCCGAAATTTTGGAGCAAACAGTAAGAACTCACTATTCAGTTGTAATTGATCTATCGAGACAGCTTGCTAACCATTACCCCAGATCGAGGTGCCTATATATATATATATATATATATATATATATATATATATATATATATACTAATATGGGCCGGCGTTGCCCGTGCTTGATTCAAAAATCATTACGACTCATACAGCAATCGCTATCACTTGACTTAAAATATGTTTGGCCTTCCTTGCCTTTAAAGGAGTGCCCTTTGCCGTGCTGATGTTGCTACATGCCTTACTTCTTGCCTATCTCACACTGCGAATTTTTCTAAGCTCTATACTAAACATTAAATCTGTTACAAAAAAAGAACTAAACAAAATGAACACCAAACGATCAGCTTTAAAAAAAGGACTCGTAACTGGAAAAACCGAATGAAAAAAAAAGAATGTTAACAACAAATACTTTTCACCGAACCCAGTTCTGCGGAATCAGAATCAACGTTGAGTTTAAGCAAGCGAATGAGCCAATTGGAGTAAAGTGCCATGCAGATTTAAATTTTTCCCACTTTTTTTTTTAATGCTAGCATGCTAGTTAACATTCGTGTCAGTCAGCTGTTGGCTCTCACGCTGGCCAATAGAATCTTCTTGCCTATTCGTGGCAGGCAGCTATTGGCTCTCACTCTGGCCAGTAGAAAATGGCCGCAAACTACATCAAAACTGCCGTAGAAGCATGAAAAAATCGATTATTTCCACTATCGATGAGAGTTGGTAAATACAAAGTCGGTCTTGGCCTTCCCGCTAACTTGGAGCATGTGCATGTAAATTTTGGTGCAAATCTGTCGAAAATTGCGGCCGTGCATTCGCTACACACACACACATACATCCTGCCTTTTACATATATATATATATATATATATATATATATATATATATAGTAATTTTCTAAGCGTAGAATCGGTGTGGCACAAGGCAGAATGTATGGGGCACGCAGTGAGGATCGAACTCACTACACAGTTATAATTGTTCTAGCAAGGCAAGCTTGCTGACCATTACGCCAAGGTGCCCAAACGAAATTTTCTAAGCGTAGCTTAGATGTGGTACAAGGCCGAAATAAAATAAAGTGTAATTGATATCACGAGACTGCTTTTTAACCATTACACCAGTTCGAGGTGCTCATATGTATGTATGTGGTGGACCCTCCCGTCGTATTCGACGTCTAAGGATCAAGTAACCGACAACCCAGACACCAGCACATATAATTTGATTAAAGTGATGTAGGCTTTCTGGTAAAACCAACTACACTTTTTGAAGGGCCGAATACAGAGACCTGGTGCACTACGTGCCACAAGGTCCCCAAACGACCCTCCTTAAATTCAGAGTTGTTCTTTCTCCTAGACCAGGCTATAGCAATCTCTGCTGCGTTTTACCCATAGCTGGAAGGAGAAGAAAAGGATTAATACCTTTCTCAAGGGTCTTAGCACATAAGTGAATGTAATGGAATTCGAACTCGGCTCGCTGATTGTTCAATTCGAGTCGCTATTCACTACTCCACCGTGCTTCTGTATATATATGTATATATGTATAAAATATATCTACAGAGATGTCCAATTTTTTTAAAAATATTTTCTCTTAATGTGTGTGTGTTTTTTTTTTACTTCTCATTTTTTGGTAAGAAATTGATAGACTTATAGAAGTCAATGAATAATAAATATATCCTTAGTGTTTTCTCGCTCAAAGAGACTTTCGCTATGTTGCCTATTCTTTTTATTATTATTTTATTTTTCCTTTTTTTTTAAAGATTCTTCGAATGATTTTTTCGTCTCTAATTATCCAAAGACTTTCAGGCAAGTTTCGACGGAAGGAACAATCCCAATAACTGATTTAATAAGGACGCAAAAAAAAAGAGGCGATGTAAGTACGTTTTAAGAAGACGTAAATCTTCAGCCACTTCTCTTTCAATATATGAACTGGATGTTATCGGTTCTTTCAGAGGGAAAATACAAAAAGTGAAACTTTAAAAAAAAAAAAGAAAAAAAGGAAAGAAAAAGCGTTCGCTTGAAAAGCAAAAGGCATTTCAAGAACTTTCAATTTGAATTTATTTTTTGGTTTAATTGTTTGACATCGAATGAAGTTTTAAAAAATAAATTTAAAATTAAATATACCGAATTTATTATAACAGGAGACATAAAACTATAAAAATGAAAAGAAATAATTTAAAATTAAAAAAATATATATTTGAAACAGAATTATCATTACTGTTTTTTGGGGTATTTTTTTATAAACTTGAAATTATATTTTCCTGTACATAAAGAAATATTCAACCTGATGGTTAAAGCACAGGTCTCGAGGACTAGTTTGCTCGTGTAGTGAACTAGATCTTCACGGGGAGCCTCCATAAATGTGGCCTTTCGCCAGACAAAACATCCGTAAATAACTTGCTAAAAACATAGTTCGAAGGCACTTCGGCGGCCTTGTGGGTGATGAATTATTCTCCACACTGCAACCCTTATTCAACAAATTCGCCATCCTTTCGCTACTGTATAACAGATATTCGAACGATCGGTTAATCGATTGATTTATTTTTTACGACTTATCAACCCTTTGCTGGTTAATTACAGCCAGAAAATATTTTTAGAGTGTAAGAATTTTATGGGGGTGATAATAATCTTACTAATTAACCCATATCTGGGGGATTCATACCTAATCAGAATTCGATTAACAAACAAGAATTATAATGTAGAAATAAAATGGGGGATCAATTATATATTACAATCAATATATAAACTGAACCCTCACTTTGTGGCCACTGTAGTTTCTATACATTCATATTCCAGAGAATGTAAATAAATCTAAAAAAAAAAAATGCGTGTGTAGCTAATCAGCATGTCATTGATTCGTTCGTTTTCTACGGTTTATCAACCCTTTGCAGTTTATTTAAAGCCAGAAAATAACTTGAGGTCAGTGTTGAAATTGAGGCCTAATAGTCTCTCAAGGCATGGAGCCTCCCTGTGTTGAATATTTTGAGCTTTCTGATTGGTTAACCCTTCTCTTGGTGGACTATAAAATGAGGAAATATACATCGAACCGCCAGAAGGTTTTGAAAAAGGTGATAATTATGTATGGAAACTCAAAAAGTCACTATATAGGCTCAAACAAAGCGGAAGAACGTGGAAAAAATTACTACATTCCTATTTAATTGAACAACATTTTGAATCCTCCCAAGTTGACCCATGGCTATACACAAGAATATTTAATAATCAAATATTGGTTATGAGCCCAGATTACGACTGTATTTTGATGGCCGTTGTTGGCTCATTGGTTATGGGCCCAGTACGGTTCCACTGCGACACGAAGCTGCCACTGGAATGAAAATTACATCTCCAAAGGGCTTACAACATTGTGACAGGTGTATTAAAGGGAAAATGACGAAATATAGAAATAGGGAACAGATCCCAAAATCAACAGACATCTTGTTCAGAGTTTATTGCGACTTAGTGGATCCAATTTCACCAATGTGTATCGCCACCTATTCATATGTATTAAACTTTGTTGACGAATATCCAGGACTTATTATGATATATATTCTGAAAAACAAATCTGATACCCTACAAGCTACAAAAATATCTTCACTGCCAACCTCTGATATCGAAGACCTGAAGAATTACTGAACAGCTGCTACTAGTGATATTGGCGTTGTTCCATTTAACACATTACTGGATTGTATATTCAAAGACTACGGCAAACATGGTCAACACCCTGAGGGGACATCCATTTATTGTGACTGATGGTAGTTCAGACTTCAATCAACGATGATGTATGGTTAGCTGTTGACAACACTTAACTTTCTAGCCTCGATAGATTCCAAAAGCGTCTCCGCGTCCTTGTGGGTGATGAATTATACATACAACCCCTTTTCCACAGACGAAACATTACAATGTTGTATACGCCCCTCATACCGGGAGGTATTTGTCACTCCTTCAGTTAATATAATGTTTTATCTTCTGCCTCTCTTCTCCTGGCCGGACCGTTCACTTAGATTTCATAAATGTCAATTCTGGTCATCCATACTAGCTGTCAATACGTTATAGATCATCGATAATGTCAATGAAGACAAAAGTAAAACAGGACGACGTTAAGAAATGTTTGTATACTACATTTTTATGCTATAAGTAATATTTGTTTCTAACCCGATTAATTTAACTTTAAATTTGCTAATTTTACTCAAATAACATGTCACGTAAATATATTTTATTTTTGGAAGATTTTTAAAACCGATAATTAAATTTTATTTTAAAACTTGTTAAAATTTAAGAAATGGCCGCCAGTAAACTGAATTTTTTTTAAATCAAGCAAATATTTGATATTCCAATAATTTCTATTTGAAATACATCAGAGTATTTTGCCAATTAATTTTGTATCCTCTCTCTCCTCCTCTCTCTCCCTCTCTCTCTCCTCTCTCTCTCTCTCTCTCCTCTCCCTCTCTCTCCCTCTCCCTCTCTCTCTAACCTCTCTCTCTCTCCCTATCTCCCTCTCCCTCTCTCTCTCTCTCTCCCTATCTCTCTCTCTCTCTCTTGTCTTCTCCCGCCCGGCTAGCGAAATGTTTTCGGGGTCCGGAGATAAAAGACACCAACAAAGAGTATTTTAATCTTAACTACTTTATTAACGACGACATTATTTACATTATTCGGACTATTATCCTCATCTTTGTCGACAAATCTATTACAGGTGGTTGGAATGTCGAACTGAACCTTTTATTTCGCTCACAGGGGTAGACCGTTCTAGTTCCACGTGCCATGTTTAATGGATGTCAGTTATCTCCTGTTAATTCCCCTCTCCAAGTTCTCCACCGCCTTAACCAGGTATTGAACTCACACTCTTTGTCCTCAAGGACAAATGGCACAGTGGATAAAGGCGTTGGTTAGATCCAGTGACAGGACCCAAAAAGTGTGAGTTCAATACCCGGTTAAGGCAACGGAGAACTTGAAGAGGGGAATTAACAGGAGATAACTGACATCCTTTAAACATTGCACGTGGAACTAGAACAGTCTACCCCTGTGAGCGAAATAAAGGGTGTCCAACCACCTGAAGAAGGCCCAAGCGTACAACGGCCGAAACGTTGTAATAAATATGGCGACAAAGATGAGGACAATGGTCGAATAATGTAAAAGTGTACATAATACCTCATCTCAGAAATATATATATATATATATATATATATATATATATATATATATAACGTATACATATACATCTCTAATTATCCAGTGGCGTTGCTCTTACTCCACTGGGAAAGGCACTTTTCCAGACACAAAGAGGAAACACGTCTACATTGCTTGACGTGTAAGAACCAACTCCCTGAAAAAACTTTTCTCCATCTATCATACCCACGCTAGCTCATCCAATCAAAATTGACTTTCTTTATTTTGTCTTGTGTCCGACCCCTAAGGTCAACCGGAGGAGGTTCGAGCACAGATACAATTCTCTAAAAAATGATAGTCTGAAAAATTATTATTTAACCTCAAGTTTCTCGCTGCTATATCGCTATTTCCATGGAAAGTGTTCAAATGAACATCATTTCTTAGCTCCACCAGTTCTAAACTTCACGGCTGGGTCCCACCATGCCACGCCCATTGTAAGCGAGCCTCTCCTCGTTCCCTCCGTATTCAACCAGTGAGATGTAAGTTCCAATCGAAAAGCTTCTGTCACTGAACCGTGATTTACAAGTCACTCTTTCGAGTCTGTCTATATTTCTGAGATGAGGTATTATGTATAGTATTTACATTAGTCGGACTATTGTCCTCATCTTTGTCGCCATATTTGTCACAACGTTTCGGCCGTTGTACGCTCCGGCCTTCTTCAGGTGGTTGGAATTTCGAACTACCCTAGAACAGTCTACCCCAATGATCGAAATAAAGGGTTCAGTTCGAAATTCCAACCACCTGAAGAAGGCCGGAGCGTACAACGGCCGAAACGTTGTGACAAATATGGCGAAAAAGATGAGGACAATAGTCCGACTAATGTAAATACTATATCACTCTTTCGACTTGCACTGGATGAACAGCACTGGAAAAAATATATATTATTAAATTTTTATCTGTCTTCTATATACTTGTGTGATGGGTAAAATGTCGCCATTTTATATATTTAATTTCGCGCATGCGCGTTGCGTGTTTTGGATTTTGTCGACCGCACAGTATAGTAAGGTCAGTTAGGTATGATCTGCGAGAAAAAGAGCACCATGACGCAATTTACTCCGCCAGCAATTTAGAAACGGTACTCTGTACTGCTTGGCATTCGCACCGGAAGCTCTAATACGAACATGTTTGGGTGTCAAACTGAGGAGAGTGCAGGGGAGTCGGAAAGAGTTCGATGAGTCTAATGGTGATTACGAAAGCGTTTGGAGTGATTATTCATCTTTCCACACGGCGTCAGATTCAACACGGAAGCCTTCAATCAAATGACATGAGGAGGTAGTGTTGCCCTGGGTGAAGAGGGTGCCTTCTGGAAGACCCTATGTCTGGTAACTAGACTCTGCACCATAACACACAAGCAGGAGAACCCAGTAATGGCTGTGGTTACAAGAATTGTCTAATTCTTGTGACCACACCACCCCCTACATCTGGCCACCTAACTCCCCAGGATACAACCCCCTTGATTATTATGCGTGGGGCGCAGTTGAGCAAGAGACCATCAAAACTCTTTGTAACACCAAAGATGAACTGAAGGCAAGGATTATGGCAGCATTCACTGACTTAAAGAAGGAGACCGTTCAGAAGACTTGCAGGAGATTCCAAAGATGTCTGGAGAGTGTGCTTGAAGCTAATGACGATTTTATTAAATAAATTTACTCTTTACCATTTCAAGATATTTTTGTTGAATGTTGTGAAATATATCTATTAAAATAAGATGTCTGCGTTATTTTCATTTTTGCGGCATTTAGACGACAATTTATCCATCGCACGTTGTCTTTTCTTGCTTGTAATGGTCAGCCTGATGGTTAAAACGTTGGTAACGAGAACAAATTTGCATATGTAATAGGTTCGAACTTCACTGCGTTCCTCATTAATGTGTCATTTTGCCAGACTCAGCATCAGTAAATAATTATATGAACTGAATTTTCTAAAATCTGACTAAATGAAGAATCAACTAATTTTCATTTTAATCCAATTCTTTGTTAAATTTGGAACAATATTTTCATTGTCAAATATCGAATTTATTTTTTTTCATTTAAATTAAATATTTAATTCTAACGGGAGACAAAAACCCATGGAAAAATAAATTATATTTAATTTAAAATTTAAATTAAAAAACTAAATTTCACTAAAATTATGATTGGAGTTTTTTTTTTACCTTTCTTTTTTTTTTTTTGATAAATTTAATATTTTATTTTATGCGTGTAAAGAAATATCAAAGAACAGCTTGATGGTTAAAACAATGTTCTCGAAAACAATTTTTTTATGTAGAGAATTCGATCTAAGATATGATAAATCGACCAACGCAGAGGCGATATACCACATCAATTACTTCTTTACAAAGAACAGGAGAGTCGACTCAGCAATATGGCAAATATACCATATATTTATCATTTCTTGACACAGGAATTGTGAGTCAATCTATACATAGGAGATATCTCTGACTGCTTGAACATCATGAAAAAGGCTGGACCTATATAGAAGACTTTTTATCAATCATTTTCTGTCCAAACAAATGAGAATCGATCTATACGCAGGTTATTTACCATATGATCAACCGTCTTATACGCCGGTCATATAGCATATTATTAGTAAAATTTCGAATTTAATTCTGAATCATTATCCATTGCACCACTCGCTTACACATCCATGCTTACAGCACGTGGTATTCCTAAGTGGTCACCCATCTAGCTATTGACCATGCTGGACGCTGCTTAACTTCGGTGAACGTACAAGAACTGAAGTTAAGTAGCCGTGATATGGCCGTGAGACTTCCGTATGGATCAAAACTGAAATATTCATTAGGAGCTCATTAATATGCCTTGATTTTGAATCGACTTATACACAAGCTATGTCAGATTTCTAATCTGACTGACCAGGCTCAACGCTGCTTAACTTCGGTGAGCGTATGAGTCTGAGCCTGATATGGCCGTGAGCCTTTCATTGCCTTATGTATTGATAGAAACTGAAATCTTTGGTAAAATATCATTAATATGGCGTGACTGAGTTGAAAGGTTCAATAGCGTTGTGCTCGAAACAAAATATGAATGCTGACTTTTAATGGTGATCGACTTATACACGAATATATGAATTGCTTTCGACATCACCCATTCTAATCTAACTGACCAGGATCAACGTTGCTTAACTTCGGTGATCATATGTCTGAACGTGATACGGCCGTGAGCCTTCATTGCCTTATGTATGGACAGAAACTGAAATTTTTGGTAAAATATCATTAATATGGCATGACCGAGCCGACTTATACACAAGGTATATCATATTTCTTGACCGAAGGTTTATTAGCCGGCGTTGTGCTCGAAACAGAATATGAATGCTGACTTTTAATGGTGGTCGACTTATACACGAATATATTCATTGCTTTCGACTTCACCCATTCTAATCTGACTTGATCAACTTTTCATTTTTTTCGCAATATTTTAATTCCTCTTCCTTTTTCATTTTATTTTTTAATTCATTTTTTTCATTTTTCTCATCATTCTTTTTTCTTTTCTATTATTTTTTTTATTTCCCATCAGCCTCTCTTGCAATCTTATTTGCGTCTCTCCGCAACTATTGTTAGAGTTCTCCTTTTCAGACATTTTGAATATATTATACTTGGCCTTCCCGCCATCAAAGATACGGATGGCGCCCTTTTGCCTCCGATATGATTTAAGGCTTTTCAAATGCTGATTATTTTTAGAGAAACCTTTTGGGTATGCAGACACTTCGCTTATTGCCTTCGCCCTTACACCAGGAAACGAACACACTGCATGTCCTCACTTAACATTGTTAATAGGTTTTAAGTGAAACGACGTAAACCGAGACCATCTTTTACAAAAGTCTCAATATCCATTTACTCCTGCTTCGATCAGTCCGACAATGGCAGAACGACCTCAAGTTAACTAGGAGCAAAAGATGGCTTGTCAATTTTGACGCCTCCAAAATGAAGCAGTTCTCCATTAATCATCTGAGAGACCCCTCTCTTTCTTTCCATTATTATGGCTGATGCTAACCTCCAGGAGATTAACTCTTTGTCTCTTCTCGGGCTAACGTCCTCAGCTGACGTGAAGTGAAAAGACTACATTGAATCCATTCTTAGTTACTCCCTATAAACCTCCCTCGTGTTCTACTGGCATTATCGTGTTGCTTGGGGATAAAAGATAAAAAAAAACCTATATGACGGTGTGTTATTTATTGATCTATTTGTTTAATGGCATATCTAGTGACGCATATTTAATGCCAAAATTTAATTTCCTTGGGAGCTTTGAAGTAATAAATATATGATATATGTTATTCTGCTTTCACAATTGAATACATGGTAGATAATACTCAGCTTTTGTTCATATACATGTTTGTGTGGACATAATAATTAGTAGCGGTGATATGTGTGTTTTATACTGTAATTTTGTTGAAGTTATATTTTGGAATAGAGTTTGATTTCTTTAAGAAAATTGTAGGATATTGTATGAGGTACCTCCACTTTTTCGCTGTAAAAACAGCATAGCATGATGAAAAAAGGCCACAAACTGAATAAAAACAAAATTCCATCGTCAAAATGTTTATGTTATTATTAAGAGGAAAGACCAAAGAATTTTATTTATTTATTTATTTTAAACCTAACACGTTCGAAATTATGGCTAAAAATCATGTTTTTTGTAAGTCAGCAACAATTTTTAACATTAATTTTGGCGCCCTTTTACAAGAACACATTAATTTGGAAATTCTTATCGGATTTTAATGAAATTTTCAGAACTTATTCACAAATGAATTAAATAAATTTGGGAAATTTTACGTAATTTAATGAAATTTCGCGAAATTAAATTTTCTTTTCAATTTTTTTTTCAAATTAGTTAAAAGTAGGACTCTTTGGAGGATGTAAAACATTTAATTTTTTTTTCAAACTACTATTCATTTCCTGAAAATCTGCCCCAAAATGTAAATTAAAAATGTAATAAATCTATGACATTATTTAATTAGAAAAGCTTTTGATTGCTTTTGTAAATAAATTATATTAATGATACTAGTGTCTTAAAAAAAAAGCTTTTTCGAAGAATAATAAATTTTACAAGATTTTTTTCCATTTTTTCTTTTATTCATTTTTAAAATTTTAATTCTAATAATTTGTAATAATTTAAAAATCGTTTAAAATTCTGCATTACTTTCTTTCTTCCAGGTGAAATTGTAATTAAGTTGAAAGTAAACTACGAATTCAAAATTAAAAAGCTCAATACAAGTCGTTTTGCAGGAAGATTTTTAAAATAATTTTTAATTTTTATTTTTTATTTTAAACATTCCCATTTTGCATCTACGGAAGTCTATAAATGACATTATTATTATAAGATCACATGTATGAGTTGTACATTTATAATTCGCTTGTCTGCAATTTGTTATTCATTGCATGTTTAGATCTCAATTTTAAAATTAAAAAATATATTAAAAAATAAAAATTAATAATACCATATCATTTCCTAAATTACTCTATTATGGTATTTCATAATTATCTCAGTTATTAAATTTTAAAATTAATTTAAGAGAATTTTATATTATTTTAAATTCTATTAATTTTTTTTATAAATCATCTTCAAACGTAACTAAAAGTCAATAAAATATTAGATAATTGCTGAAAATATGTTAATTTTAAAAATTGCTAATTGGTAAAAAAAAATATGCGTTCACTTAAATCTCGTAAATCTTATGTTATTTCTGTTCATCCATACTACCAGTCAACACCTTATAGCTCATTAATAACGACAATAAAAACAGGACCCGTCTTTAAGAAATGATTGTATACTAATTTTTTGTGCTTTAAGTAATACTAATTGCTACACACCACATTAATTTAATTTTAAACTTGCTAACTTTACTCAAATACCACGTGTCACACACACTCACACACACACACACACACACACACACACACATATATATATATATATATATATATATATATATATATATTTCGATTATAGGTGCAGTTCAACTTATAATTACATGAATCATTCATACAAAAAACAAATATAGAGGTTAATGATTTAAATGGCGAGAATACATCTTCGCAAACAATTTCAATCAGTTACACTAACCCCGAACCTGTATATGAATGATATGATCCCTGTTTATAAATTCCAGTTTCATAAGGTCTTTTTTAGATTTTACAAGCTTTCGTCTGTTCCTACAGACATCCTCAGGATCGTGAAATAGATTTGTTCTTGTTTTTACTTCTCGGTAATAAGAGGACAACGAAAATAGAGATGTAATCCAAAAAAATGCTATGAGAAATGTCTTGTTGTTTTGGAACGTGCGGTCGCAACGCTGAGTTTGAATTTTAAATTTTAAGGTTGTGCGTTTTTGTACAAATATAGTAATAAGAGAATTCTTTTTTACTGGTAGGTTTTCCGTCAATGTGGCATGAACTATATTGTTCAATAATTACAGGAATGTCACACTTATTATACGAAATTTGCACGTTGGATCAGTTATTTTAATTTCGATTATAGGTGCTGTTCAACTTATAATTACATGAATCATTCATACAAAAAACATATATATAGATAGATAAATAGATAGATAGATAGAGAGAAACATTTTTACGTTTATACATTCTTTTTATATATAAAAATATTTAAGTAAATGCTCTGTTTATAATAAACAGTATTAAATAATATTTACCGGCCTGAATGTCCGAGAAATTTTCACAGAAAATATTCGTTCTCCAACAGGATTCGAACCTGTATCCTAAAATGGAACCGTCATTTAGCCTGACGTGCATTTAAACGATTTGGCCACATAGGGGCATTCGGTTAGCAAGGTCGATTTTGCTGTCTTTAAACTAAAATGGACATAGCTAACCGAGCGCTCCTCTGTGGCTCGATCGGTTAAGGCACGTCAGGCTATATGACGGTTTCGTATAGGATACAGGTTCGATTCCTGTCGGAGGAGGAATATTTTCTATGAAAATTTCTCGGACATTCAGGCTGGTAAATGTTATTAATACTGTTTATTATAAACAGAGCATTTACTTAAATATTTGTATCTATAAAAAGAATGTATAAACATAAAAATGTCTTAAAATAATTGTCGGACTTTGTCCATTTCATAATATATATTTGAAAGATTTTTAAATTTTATTTTAAAACTTTTAAAATGTAAAAAATAGTCCCCAGGGAACAGATTTTTTGAAATCGAACAAATATTTGAGATTCCAATCTATATAATGTTTTATTTGAAATATACCATAATATTTTGTTTATTGGAAATAGTGAATTTAATCTTTTAGCTTTCAATTAAAGCTAAAATGAAATCTTCAGGAAAGCGTTTTCATTTTTAAAAATTCATTTTAGTCTTTAGGCATCAAAAATTTGTACTGAATTAGTAGAGGTACCTATATTATATGCATTAATGCCAGCGTCCGGCAAAGCCATTCTAAGTTCGTGTAAGATTCTAAAGCTTATCCGGGATGAGTCCCTAGACAAGTGATATAGGTGAATGCTGTCGACAAAAAGATGTTAAGTATTGCTCTCAGCATCCGACTGTAGATTCAATAATAATGTATATTATGTCTCTTGGCCTGCGCAATCGGGACTCCTTAATGAAGAAAATATGATCTCCGACATGAATCGAACCAGAGTTGCCCTTTGTGGCAAAAGCCACCAATTGACGCGGTGTGTTTTACCATTCGGCTACAGAGAGCGAACCAGTCCATCTAGGTTCTGTTTCCCCTTTTAAGAAAAGTATACTAAGGCATTCAGATATTTTTTCTCGAAAGAAAATATCTGCTTAGTTTCATATCCGAACTATAAACAAAAAAATTTCTGAAAAATTAATGGACAGAAAGTATAAAAATAAAAATAGAAATCATTAATTATTTAGAAATTACGGTTAATGAAAAAACATAGATAGATAATAAACAGGATTAGATATTTAATAAAGAAAATTAGATAGATAGATAGATAGATAGATAGATAGATAGATAGATGGTATTTATCAATCCACCCACGGGGATCGAATGTGGCACAAGGCCCTTTTTAATGTGGGTATCTCTGAGGATGTAGGCCCAGCCAAAAATAAATAACCATCCAAACCCGCC